>SJJU01009739.1:0-37043 GCA_012932125.1 Conopomorpha cramerella | reverse complement strand
GTCCTCTCCCTCTCTTCGGACTTCGCTTAGCCCAAATATGTGCCACCTAATTTTCCCAAGTTCCCCCTCGAGTTGCGCCAGATGCGAGTCAAGCCGTAGCGTGCGTCCGTTGTACGTCGCCAGGGTCAGTTGTTTGTGGTGGCCTCCCAAAAGAAGATAAACTGGCTACGATTTCTGAGATATTCAAGGAGTTTGTGTTCAATTGTCAGAAACATTATACGATGGGTACCTATGTGTGCGTTGATGAAATGCTTAGTACCTTTCAGAGGAAGATGTAAATTTATCATCTATATGCCCTCAAAACCGGCAAAGTACGGACTCAAACTTCTATTGATTGTTTATGCTAAAACTTTTTATATATACAACGCATACATCTACCATGGCAAAGGTTCTGACAGCATAACCCTATCAGACGCAGAGAAGAAGTACGGAATACCAACTCAATCTGTCATTCGATTGTGCAAAGGTCTAGAAGGAAGTCACCGCAACCTCACCGCAGATAATTGGTTTAGCTCAGTGGAATTAATGAATGTCCTGCGAGAGAAGGGTATGACGTACTTGGGTACACTCAAAAAGAACAAAAAAGAGATCCCGCCTGAATTCCAACCGAGCAAAGAAAGAGCTGTAGGCAGCAGCCTGTACGAATTTACAAGAGATGCAACACTAGTTTCCTATGTGACTAAACCATACTAATTTCATCTATGCATCACCAAATAGAGACAGATGATGAAACGCACAAGCCTGCAGTGATCATGGACTATAACAAGACTAAAGGTGGAGTGAATGAAGTCGATAAGAAATGCTCCAACTATAGTTCGTCTCGCCGCACTCAACGTTGGCCCATGGCAATTTTTTATCGTCTCCTTGATATCAATTCTTCTCCTCCGGAATCAATTCTTACATCCTATATGGTGCGTGCGATAATACTACCATGATCCCGAGAGGTGTATTCTTACAGGCACTAGCTCGATCTCTGGTTTTGCCTCAAATGAAGTACCGAGTGTACAACTCTAGGCTACTGACTTGAGCGTATTCTTGGCCCAAAGGATATGCCCCCACCCCCTGTTCCTTCGACTGAATCTAGCTCAAATGGGAGAAAAACCTGTGCTGTATGTCCTAAACAACTGAAACGTCGCACCAGATTTACATGTACGTCGTGCTCAAAACCTTTATGCCTTACCTGTTGCTTGCAGATTTGTACCGACTGTAAAAGTGCCATGTGATTGAAGAGTGCACTTATAGGATTGTGATTTTTTTTTATTTTTGTAATTTAAGAGAAATTTTTATTTTTTTTATGTTGAAATATGATTAAACTCTAAATGATAGTAGTTTTAAACTCAATTAGAAGACTGATTTATGCCAAGAAGAGGTAATTTATGTTCCTATTAATAAAGACTGTGATTTTACTGAGTAAAATAAAAAAATATTGAGAAATACGTGTTTTTTATTATTTTGAAATACATTTAACTAAATTCCTATAAATAAACCGTTAACAATTAAACTAATTAAAGTTTTGATGGTAGCTTTTAATATTTAGTATTTTTTTATCGCATTTAAAATCGACGTCTGAGAGACGTCACGTCGGCATTTAATCACAGTTTTGGCACGTCGGTATCTAAAGGAAAAAAAAAAGAAGAAGAAAATACCCTGAGTAGGAAGTAAGAAAAGGCGTAGGATCAAATGCGGACATAACAGGACTAGAAAGGAAAAAGTACCTCCATGTGTGGCGATTGAAGAAAGACACAAAGGACGAAGACTTAGAAAGACATGTAAGAAGTATGGTAATGATGGAACAATAAAAATTGACAGAATCAAACATAAAACTGAGCGTGACTACGTGTCATACAAAATAGGGGTGCCGGAAAGCAGGTACGACCGAATATGAAACGCTAAGACCGAATTCTGTGAATGGATTTGGCATCGGAGACTCGACCCTACTGTCTCGTATTAGTAAACCTCTACGATATTCTACCAAAATGTAAGAAGATTACGGACAAAAACTACCACCTTTATGTGTTTCCTGCAGTACTCTTCGTCTGATTTGTATGCTATTACAGGGACCGGCTGTAATTCGTCCATTCTAGATATCGAAATTATACCCAATGTATACCAGGTATTAAGATGCGATCGAATGGATGGACGCAAACAAGGCGAAGCGCTAATAGTGGCTACACCGAAGTTTAAACTGCGGCAAGTGTCACATAATGACGTCACCTTGCATGGACAACCCAGAAGAATTAGTAGCTTATTTCTATGACTAAATTAATACTATAATGAATGAATGCGTTCCAAGTAATAAGCGAAGGCCGGTAAACTTGCTGTACTGTTACCCCAAGTGGTACACGGTAGACATTATTCACGTCATTCATCTGAAATATAGGCTTCATAAAAAATATAAAAGAACTGAGAGAAATGCAGATTATAAGGAATTTTCATAATGTATGGCGCGAGTAAAATTTAACATTACGCATGCTTGCGATGAATTCCAACACCGTTCGAAAATCCGACTATCCAAGGACCGAACATCCTTCTGGAACTACGAGTATGTTGGAACTGTAAAAAAACAAATCGAATTCTATAAAACTATGTAAGGAAGGACGGAAACTGTCAGACGCCGAATGGGTATTGGAATTCGCAGAATTTTATTTACAGTGTCTACAGTTCTCTACAGGAGAAACTGGACGTCTCGGAGGCGGACGCGGCGGCGCCAGCTACCGGCGCTAGAGTCCATTTGGAACAGCGTAGATGAGGTACTGGAGGACCTCTCGAGGTTACCGTCAAAACATACTGTGGGACCGGATTATTTTCTAGCAAGGCCACTGGCCTATATGTATAATGCGCGTATTCGTTCAGCCACGTACCCAGAGAGCTGGAAGCTGACGCGGGTAATACCGGTACCCAAGGGTAGTGGGACGTAGGCTGTGGACTATAGACCAGTCTTTAGTCGCAAGTGAGCAGTCAGCTGTCCGATGCTCAGCATGGGTTTTGTGCCGCGCGCAGCACAACCAGCAATTCACTTGATGGCAAAAGTAGTACCGGTGGTTCATAATGGGGTCCCCCATGGATGTCGCCTATTTTGACGTCCGGAAGGCATTTGACACGGTCAATAATGATGTGCTCCTGAGGAAGTTGGCGATGGTGGGATGTACACCACACACGCTTAGATTATTTACCGAACTGAGTCAGGAGTAAGTCAGGGTTCTAATTTGGGCCTGTGGGAGTTTATCATGACCATGGGCCAGGACCAGGCAACTCAGAGTTCTGTTATTCGTCGATGACTTGAAAATGTGCCGGGAGGTGACTGACATATCTGACTGCCACAGGCTGCAAGGGGATATAGACCGGGTGGCACAGTGCCGTATAACTTCGTTAAATTATAGCTGCGATTTAACGAAGATAAATGGGTAATTATGTCATTCAGTCGATCTCAATCTCCAGTTCAATATGAGTACCGTGCTAATGGTGTAGCTATGCAACGAGTAACCAGTGTCAGGGATCTAGGGGTCCGTTTTACAACAAGTTTGGTTTTCCGTGAACACATTTTGAATGTGTGTAAACAGCCTTTAGAAACATGGGGTTCTTGATGCGACAGTCTCGAAATTTTACCAATACGGTAGCAATATATGCTTTGTATGAAACTTTAGTAAACAGTAATTTAAAATCGAACGCGATTATCTGGAGCCCTCATGAGTCTAAATATAGCCTAATGATGGAGCGAATTCATAACAAGTTTGTAAGATTTTTATATTTTAAATATTACAAAGTTTACCCTTTTTATCCCCTCAAATACCCAACTCAATTCCTGTTGGGTATGGTCGGTTATTGTAAGCTCACGGCTCAAGATTTTGGGAACATTGAGTGTTATTTTGTCAAGTAGTTTTGTCAGTCTATCTTGCCAGTAAGGATTTTATGGAGGAAGATCTGATCATGACGGCACCGTCTTTTACAAGCTTCTCTATGTGATAGTGCTTCAAGCGCCCGCTGTAATTTGGATGCATTGGATATTTACTTGTGTGCGTGAGGATTGAGGGCCACTTTATTGTATCTTAACCGGTTATAACTACCCTACTTGACTTTCACAAAATCTAATTCTTGTTTTCACATTATTTTCAAGATATTTGCAGAATCTCGAGAAAATTTCAAAAAGATTGATCAAAGTTTCCTCCAACACATTTATTTTCAGTGTAAGTGACATTATACACAAACCGCCACTATTATATCGCTTTGTATTCGATAGATCGCTGAGTGACTTATTAATAGGCATTAGGCTGCTCCCGCGCCGCGCACGCCCTGCTTTTGGTGTGACGGGTGCCGCGCTGCTCCGCGCACGACCCGCGTTTGGTGTGCCCAAGGCTTTACGGATACTTATAGTTTGCTCGTAACAGCTTTGGTTACTTTCCACAATTCATGGACATATAGCAGCACATACTTACTAGGGATTTGAAGATTGAGAGTTTTATACTAGACGTCGTGTATTTTTCGTGGAGCCTATGTTAGTCACGTAATACTCATACGATTAAGGAAAACATCGCGATGTGAGAACTAGGAGAGCCCCACCTCCTTTGGGATTAAAAGGCGTGAAGTGTATAAAAAAACTTGTATTTTTTCACACTATACTATACACGTACTTATGAAAGTTTATTTTCATTTGTTCCAGATAAACTTCAAGAAAACTTAAAGAAAATCTCCTACTCTCTGAACTCTACTCTGTGATTCGAGCAGACTGTATACTCTAAGGAGGAATATAAGCTTTAAGGCAATGAATTTACGTAATACAATTAAACTTAGGCCACCGCCGCCGCCACCGGTGAGCGAGTACCCACCGTGGTCGGTGTTATTCAGCGATAAAGCGATATACTCCATGGCTTCTATTACTGAAGTGCTTTGTTACGCGAATAATTTGAATGGTGAATTCGTACATGACGATATTCCAGCTATAGTGACGAACAAGGATATCTCCGGGGTGAATCCTTTGACAGATTTATTGTTCAACAACTTCTGGGGCACTCTGATGGCGGACGTGAACAGCCACAAGTCTTATCGGCCACTTACCACGCTGAAATTCAGATAAATACATAATAAATCCTACATATACACTTCTCACTACATATAAAGCGGAATCCTGTTCAAGCGTAAAGATTTTATGCATAAAGTTTTTATAATGTTTTTTATTACAAAGCAATGTAATAACTTGTTCGGAGGTCAAAAGAGTAAATTAACATTTTCTTTATGTATTAAGTTAGACATACAAAGACGAATTTAAATGAAAGACAGGTAATTTGTAGAAAAAAAAATCGTATCGGCCGGAGTTTTACTATTGGATCATCATCATTAGCCCATACTTGTCCAATGCTGGGCATAGGCCTCTCCACCCAGCCATCTTGCGCATATTGCCTGAGGGCGTCCTACACGATACCAACTAGGTACAAAAAAGGATCGACGACATGTACATGTTTTTCACAAGATTCTATAAACCACCTATTTTATCACGACTATGGAATTATTTGTTGCCAGCATGCAATAAAACATAATTCCTCAGAAGACATGATGCATATTTGATGAGTTGAGGTCACTTAACGTTTGCGAGCCCATTGCCCAATAATCCCTATCATAAGCCTGATATCAATTATTTTTGACCAAAAACAGCCCAAAGTTTGTTTTTGTTACCGTATGTTGACCTTATAGTAAAAATGTCTCAGTATGATGTGTAGAACTTGTCCCGACAATATTCACATCCAATAGTATACGTAGCATTACGTTATTTTTAAGGTACAAGCCATAAGTAGATGATTTTAGACTTTATATATGCGCGGAGCGAGCGAGGCAACTTTTTTCAACGAGGAAAGAATTACTTTCGCAATTAAAGTCACTACTAACTTTACCTTACCATTGTCATATACGTACATGTCTATTTATGTAACACTCATACTAGCTGACCTGGCAAACGTTGTCTGCCCAATATACATTACACTAACTACATAATATACTTTTTTGTGAGTAAATCTCTATTTAACTAATATGATATAACATTAAAAGTACGCATTAAACTTTTAATCGCGTCACGGTCACGAGCTGAGAGGCAGTCAGCCATTACAAACATACAAAAACACTAATTTCGTCTGTTTATTACATACTCTATTATTATACAAGTAGAGATCTAGTATACAATAAAGTATTCATTTATCCAATAAGTCATGGTTTCAGACCAGCCCAGAGAATGCAATGGAATTCTGGGCGGGGAGCGACAATACATCAAAATAATAATTAGTAATCCTTTACCAGTCCCTTATATCATAAACGTGACAATTGTCATTCAGAATGACAGTTCAATGATCATTGCGTGAGCGTAATTTGATGTTTGTAATTAATTTCTGCGTGTAATATTCATTCCTGTATGGCAATGAGCCGGACATATTAGCCGTAGCACCGATGACCGTTGGAGCAAACGGAGACGGCGTCTCCACTCGAGAACAATTATTGCGGTGTTGTGTTGCAGTGGCGTGCAATTGGAGAGGCCTATGTCCAGTTGTGGACTAAATAAGGGCTGATGATGGATTAATTTCATCCAGTCTCCGCAGTGTAAGCAATACTTGTCATATTAATCGAAAATTTGTCACATTTTGAAATAGATTCTATATAATGAAATATTGATTAAGACCTTATTACACAATTTTACATTTGACGGAAAGAATGCTAATACATTTTTTACTCTATGTTATATGCACAATAGGGGTGGGCCTATTGTGAATATAACATTGCATATTATGTATAATAATATATACATATATATCTATCATCATCATCAGCCCATACTTGTCCACTGCTGGACATAGGCCTCTCCAATTGCACGCCACTGTGATCTGTTTTCGGCTTTTCGCATCCAGCTTCTGCCAGCCATCTTGCGTATATCATCAGTCCACCTTGCCTGAGGGCGTCCTACACTGCGTTTGCCGAGACGCGGTCTCCACTCGAGAACTCGTTTTCCCCAACGGTCATCGGTTCTACGGCTAATATGGCGGGCCCACTGCCACTTCAGCTTGCTAAAACGATGAGCTATGTCGATGACTTTGGTTCACTGTCGGATCACTTCATTTCTGATTCGATCCTTCAGAGAAACGCCGAGCATAGCCCTTTCCATAGCACGATGTGCGACTTTGAGCTTGTGGGCCAGCCGTGCCGTCAGTGTCCACGTCTCAGCTTCGTATGTCATTACAGATAGGACACACTGATTGAAGACCTTTGTCTTCAGGCACTGTGGATCGCTGATGTTAAGACTCGACGTAACTTCCCAAATGCTGCCCAACCCAGCTGAATTCTTCTGTTTACCTCGTCCTCGAAGTTGTTTCTACCCAACTGTAATGTCTGCCCAAGGTATACGTATTTTTGAACAACTTCGAGAACGGTGCCGTGTACTGAAATCGGTTCCGGTAGAACATGTTCATTGAACATGACCTTGGTTTTATCCAAGTTCATCCGTAGGCCGATCTGTAGAGAAGAATCAGCTAGGTCATTCAACATCAGTTGAGGGTCCTGCAGCGTTTCTGCCATGATGACGATGTCGTCTGCAAATCGCAAGTGAGAGATGTGTTCGCCATTGATGTTGAAGCCACGTCCTTTCCAATGCAGCGTCTTGAACATATCCTCCATTGCATTTGTGAACAATTTCGGGGAAATTACATCCCCTTGTCTCACTCCTCGATGCAATGGTATGGGACGTGTCTGCTGATTTTGTACTTGGACGGACATGGTGGCAGCCTCGTAGAGGCATCTTATCACTTGGATGTATCGCCAGTCAACTGGGCAACGCTGCAGAGACTCCAGAACGGACCAGATCTCAACCGAGTCAAAGGCCTTCTCATAGTCCACGAAGGCTAGACACAGGGGCAGGTTATACTCTTCAGTTTTCTCTATGATCTGCCGCACTGTGTGGATGTGGTCTATGGTGCAATAACCGCTCCGAAATCCAGCCTGCTCCGGAGGTTGAAATTCGTCGAGTCTTCGCGCAAGACGGTTTGTAATCACTCTTGAGAACAGCTTGTAGACGTGGCTTAGAAGAGAAATGGGTCGATAGTTCTTCAACAGGGTTTTGTCTCCCTTTTTGGAGAACAGGACGACCACACTTCTACTCCACGCCTCCGGAGTTCTTCCTTCGAAGAGGACAGCGTTAAAAAGCTTTTGCAGCTCCCTCAATATCGGTTTACCTCCAGCCTTTAATAGTTCTGTTGTAACGCCATCCTCTCCTGAGCTTTTCCGTTTTTGAGCTGTCTAAGAGCGATCTCAATTTCGCCAGTACTGACTTCTGGCAGGTCTTCGGTGGAGTGGAGTGTCAATGTGGCTCTAGAGTCCCCATTTTCGGGATCAGGGCGAGATGCATGCGATGCGTATAACTGGCCATAGAAGTCTTCAACCTCCGAAAGGACCGACGGCTTCGAAGTGACGACTTCTCCACTTGCTGTGGTCAACTTCGCAAGGTGGCTTCTTCCAAGAGATTGTACGAACACTTTTGACCCCCGATTCTGCTCAATCGCTCTTTCTATTGAAAGAGTATTGTAGCATCGGAGGTCGCGCCGCACGTGCTTACTAATCTCCTGGTTTAGAGCCCGCCTTGCGGTCGAAGTGACGGGTGGATTCTCACGTCGTTCCTTCATCAGCCGTAAAGTCTCCTCGGAAAGCTTTGACTTCCTGCCCTTACGCTGCATTTCACAAAATCTCGTACCCTCTTCCCTGAGGACCCGAGTCACATTTTCGAGGTTCTTGTTCACGTCTGCTGTGGTTTCCACGGCAACGAATCGGTTCTCCAAACTTAGCTGGAAAGCTTCGGATCCCATTATAGTTTGGAGCATGGTTGGTTGGAGCCTGGCTTTCATCAGACGGACACGTTCAGCCTTAAAGTTGATATTCAGAGAGCCTCTGACTAGTCGGTGATCGCTACCGGTATTAAACCTGTTGATCACAGAGACGTCTCTGAATATGTGCTTTTTGTTCGTCATGATGAAATCGATCTCATTTTTGGTCATAGTATCGGGGCTTTGCCAGGTCCACTTCCTTTGGGGCTTTTTCTTAAACCACGAGTTCATTAGAAATAGCCCCTCTCGTTCGAGGAAGTTTACTAGCATTTGCCCCTATGATTCCTTGCTCCAAATCCATGGGATCCTACTGCCGATTCATTGCAATTCTGTACTCCCACTTTAGCGTTAAAGTCCCCCATAACAACGCTGTAATGTGTCTTAGTAGTGGAGTGGAGGGCCTTCGATATATCATCGAACAGGCCCTCCACCTCATCGTCCGAGTGTGTCGAGGTCGGTGCATACACTTGTACCACTTTCAGGCTATACCTCTCGGTAAGTTTTATGACAAGGTATGCTACCCTGTTTGACACACTAGACACTTCCACAACGTTGTTACACAGGGACTTATTCACAAGAAACCCAACGCCGCCTTGGGATTGTTGGTCTCCCTCGCGGAAGTACATTAGGTGGCCCGATTTGAGGGTAATGGTGTCCTCTCCCTCTCTTCGGACTTCGCTTAGCCCCAATATGTGCCACCTAATTTTCCCAAGTTCCACCTCGAGTTGCGCCAGATGCGAGTCAAGCCGTAGCGTGCGTCCGTTGTACGTCGCCAGGGTCAGTTGTTTGTGGTGGCCTCCCATGACCCGGAGAGCATCCCCCACTGAATCCCTGTTTTCATTTGTCTCTAGTTCATTCTCACATATATTTTCGGTAGCTTGTTCATTCTGAATCCATATTGTGCTATTCTTTCCATCATCTCTGGTGTAAGTTTGTTCTTCCATTATAATAACATCCCTCTTTACAGTCACTGTATTATTTCTCGGGTCATAGACTCGATATCCTTTGGTATTTTCTGAAAATCCCACTAAGATGTATTGTTCTGATTTTCTGTCCCATTTCAATCGCCGTTCTTTGGGGACATGTACCATCGCTGTACATCCAAACAATCGAATGTTACTTAGATCTGGTCTCTTCTTATACCACACTTCATAAGGGGTCATGTTTTGCAAACTTGAAGTTACACATCTATTTTTGATGTAGGCAGCTGTATTTGCAGCTTCTGCCCAGAATTTCTTTTCTAGATTCGCATCAAATAGTAAGCATTTAGCTTTTTCGATAATGGTCCTATTTGTTCGTTCAGCCACTCCGTTCTGTTCCGGTGTGTATGCTACAGTTTTCTGGTGAGTAATTCCTTCTTCCGCTAAGTAATTCTCCATTTGTTTACTACAAAATTCACCACCATTGTCTGAGCGAAGAATCTTAATCTTTTTATTTTGTTGATTTTCAACCATAGCCTTGAATTCCTTGAATCTCTTAAATACTTCATTTTTGTTTTTTAAAAAGTATATAAAAGTCATGCGACTATAGTCATCCACAAATAGAAGGAAATACTTCGAACCTGCAATTGATTTGGTTTCCATAGCACCACATACATCTGTATGTATTATTTCAAGTGTTTCAGTGCTTCTATGGCCGATGTGCGAAAACGGTAATCTCATCTGTTTTCCTTCGCAACAGGTTACACAATTATTTTTCTTTATATCACTCGAGGCTGGGTATGACAATCCATCAACTATACCGTTCCT
Source organism: Conopomorpha cramerella (assembly GCA_012932125.1). NCBI lineage: Eukaryota > Metazoa > Arthropoda > Insecta > Lepidoptera > Gracillariidae > Conopomorpha > Conopomorpha cramerella. Next base: position 26,449 of record SJJU01009739.1, on the reverse strand, counting down.
CATCTTGTTCAAATCTCCACTATTAATATGTGCCAGTCTCCTGTGCCACAACTCTGCACTTGTTACAGCTGCTGCCGCTAGTTTACAATCTGCCCCTTTTGTATTAAGCTTGTAAACTCCGTTTGTCAAGTCTGCAGATGCTACCAGTATATTGTTCTTATTCCTAATGTAACATTTACTTTCTTTAAAGTCAACCTTGTTTCCATTATTAATTAATTCACTTACTGAGAGCAAATTAGTCGTCAAACTTGGCACGCATAGCACATTTTTAATTGTGATATCATAATTGTAATCAGTGGTGATCTGTACGTTACCTGAACACACAACAGGCACTTTCATATCATTTGCAACAGTAATTTCTGATAAACACTGTGTATAGTTCGCATTGTTTATCCATTCCTTGTTTGCAGTCATATGAGTACTGGCGCCGGAGTCCACGTACCACTCACTCTTATTATATTTTCCATTTAGAAAAACAACATTAAAAGCATTCGTATCCTTAGTAGTTTTCTTCAATAACGGGCACTGACTTTTGAAATGTCCGATTTGTTTACATCTAAAGCAGGTTATATTTTTTTTCCTGACAGTTTCGGTGCCAATCCATCAATCTTACTAGTGCTGTTCCTTGTCGAATGATACCACTTTTTCGCAGCGAATGCAGCGCCACTGGAGTCTGTGTCAGAACACTTTGCAACTTCCATATCGATTAACTTCGATTTTATTGCATCTGTGGTCATCTGAATACCTGAGTGCTCTATGGCCATAATCATAGGCGAAAATTGTTCCGGCAAACCAGCTAATAGTAATGATCCAATCCATTCGTCCGTTATTGTGAACCCCGTACCTTTTAATCTCTGCGCTGTGTCGACCATCTCCGTTACGTATGAAGTCATGGACGCACAATTTTCTTGCCTTATTGAGATTAAATGACGTAGAAGGCTTATTTTCCTGGAATAACCGGAGTCGTCGAACATATTTTTTAACTTAATCCATAACTCTTTAGCACTGGTTGTTTCCTTTATATGCACATATAGTCCAGAATCGATCGTTAATATTAACTTTGCCTTGGTTTTTGCATCTTCCTCGGCTTTTATTTCCTTGTTCGGTATTTGCTTGATATAGTGAGATAAACCTTCAAGCACCAATAAATTTTCCGCAGCAAAACACCATTCATCATAGTTTTCTCTGCCTTTTAATTTTGGAATACTATGCAAGTAATTCACGGCCATTGTTCTTCGCTATCAACTTAATTTCACTGTACTTAACACTGTACTGAAATAAATTACAGAATGCCCATAACCTAATAAGACAGCGTTGAACGTTAAGAGCAACTAACTTTATTACATTGACATGTGGGTACATCAGTGTCAGTGTTACCAATTTACATTAATAATTTTGTTACAGACTAACAATCCACACAGTGCGGCAGATCATAGAAAAAACTGAAGAATATAATCTGCCCCTGTGTCTAGCATTTGTGGACTATGAGAAGGCCTTTGACTCGGTTGAGATCTGGTCCGTTCTGGAGTCTCTGCAGCGTTGCCAAGTTGACTGGCGATACATCCAAGTGATAAGATGCCTCTACGAGGCTGCCACCATGTCCGTCCAAGTACAAAATCAGCAGACACGTCCCATACCATTGCATCGAGGAGTGAGACAAGGGGATGTTATTTCCCCGAAATTGTTTACAAATGCAATGGAGGATATGTTCAAGACGCTGCATTGGAAAGGACGTGGCATCAACATCAATGGCGAGCACATCTCTCACTTGCGATTTGCAGACGACATCGTCATCATGGCAGAAACGCTGCAGGACCTTCAACTGATGCTGAATGACCTAGCTGATTCTTCTCTACGGATCGGCCTACGGATGAACTTGGATAAAACCAAGGTCATGTTCAATGAACATGTTCTACCGGAACCGATTTCAGTACAAGGCACCGTTCTCGAAGTTGTTAAAAAATACGTATACCTTGGGCAGACATTGCAGTTGGGTAGAAACAACTTCGAGGACGAGGTAAACAGAAGAATTCAGCTGGGTTGGGCAGCATTTGGGAAGTTACGTCGAGTCTTAACATCAGCGATCCCACAGTGCCTGAAGACAAAAGTCTTCAATCAGTGTGTCCTACCTGTAATGACATACGGAGCTGAGACGTGGACACTGACGGCACGGTTGGTCCACAAGCTCAAAGTCGCACAGCGTGCTATGGAAAGGGCTATGCTCGGCGTTTCTCTGAAGGATCGAATCAGAAATGAAGTGATCCGAAAGAGAACCAAAGTCATCGACATAGCTCATCGTTTTAGCAAGCTGAAGTGGCAGTGGGCCGGCCATATTAGCCGTAGAACCGATGACCGTTGGGGAAAACGAGTGCTCGAGTGGAGGCCGCGTCTCGGCAAACGGAGTGTAGGACGCCCTCAGGCAAGGTGGACTGATGATATTCGCAAGATGGCTGGCAGAAGCTGGATGCGAGAAGCCGAAAACAGATCACAGTGGCGTGCAATTGGAGAGGCCTATGTCCAGCAGTGGACAGGTATGGGCTGATGATGATGATGATGATGATGAATGATGTTGATGATTGTCAGCTAGTGGATTCGAAACTGGCTAGTCAGTAGGTACGTAGTCTACATACACTACGCAATGCTCGTATTGGGAAGGACAAAATAGTGATGAAACCTACATACCACAAGGTGTATGAAGCCTAACGGCGATGAGCTATCACGTAGCATTAAGTACGCTTGATGATATTGTTGTATTTTTTTAAATTGGTCCATTCGATCCCCACGATCAATTCGAAATCATACAAATTTTCCCTCTTAAGAAACTCCTATGATGGTCTTTGCTTACATCTCTCAAACAAGGTCGATTTGCGGAAAAGTCCAGTGTTATCTAGAAATAATATGTGACGTTTGACACGATAAAAAATTCAAAGGCCCTTCGTACTTATCCTTACTTACCTTACAAGGATAAGGTGATTTTTTATAAGAAAAATACAGGAGCGTAAAATATTTATATATTTTACCATTCCGCTGATCCAGAATGTCACATTATACTTCAGAAACACTTGAGACGTAATTCATCAGCGATTTGTTTCCATTTTTTTATTTCGGTGTGCAAAAAAAGTAATACTTATAATTCATGAGAAACATGAGTCTCGGTCCGTGGCCGTTATTTTTTTATCTACAATTTCTTATAGTCGAATACGAACCAAGTTAAAAATATGTTATTTTCAGGCCATGGTAAAATACATAGATATACTAAATTGTATGTAATACATAGTTGGTATTAAAAGTCAAACGCATACCTACTTCATTATTTTTTACAGTAACGTTACCTACTTTTTGTCATCCATGAATATTTACGACATTACCTATAAAATTAGTCAAGCAATGATATCCGGTTTGCAAAAAAAGCAGAAAAAACCAGCGACGAAAGCGCACGGCTACTAATGGCACTTACGCCAAGCTTTTGGTTTAGCTAAAAGCTACAGAGTACATGAATATAATAGTAATTTCTATACACTTTGTACAATAGCTAGGTAGGTACTTATAAAGCCGTGGTACTAACTTAGGTATCTACTTGAACAATTTAACGCTTATCCTAACTTCAATAGGCGCTAAACTGAAGTATCTCCCAAGTTTCCGACAGATATTCTCATAGAAATTCAACAGCAACTAGCAACAATTTCCTACTTACCGTTTCTATTGTGTCTCACTTACCCAGACTTCGATAAGCTATTCGCATCGCATCACTACGAGTAGGTAGTATGAATGAAGGAGGATCTGCGTTGTCGATATTAGGCATCCCGTCAAAGACCGCCCTATACCGTTTGATCCATTAATCACTCTTTATACGCTGTCCAGGAACACAAAGAGGCCTCTTGCTTTGCCTGCTGACCGTCTTTTGCCTTCGGAGGCATAACGACCTCGTTGCGACCTAAATGAAAATCGATAGCAAACTTATGAGTAGTTTTCGAGTGATGTTGCCATTCGACCCTATAAGGCGTATGTGGCAATCATGTTCGGTTCGAAACAAGCGAAGGAATTTCGACTTTACAGCCGCTATAATAGAATCATAATGACGCTAGGTTGCTTTGTACTATATCCTAGTCACATGGTTGCGGAAGTTTGATAGGAAGTTCATTAAATATAATTTTGTCGTGTGTCTGTTTAGGACAGGAGGTAATAATATGTCCTAGATATTTGTAAGGTAAATTGATTATATTAAATCTGATATAGGTAATTATTACTTATATGATATTACTTTTCATGGATAAGTGGTTTGCATGCTAAAGTTGCCCGAGTGTGACGTGACCCATGAAATAAAACTAGTGTATGATAGGTATTAATAATTCATCTTCAACACTATCAGCAGCAACGAAGCCTTTTTTGTAAAAAAAAACAGACTTCATATGTGCCACGGCGTTATGAAAAAGTCAAATATTCACACAATTACTGTACTACTTGTACCTTAGTGATCGTTATCTAAATGAATTATTTCAGTATGCAAAATTCGATAAAATTATACAAAACTCTCCCAATTTACCTAACATCATACCCCCATCGCGTTTTTACAATAGGACAACCAGGAGAACGGCAAAACGTCATCCATACCAGGTGGATTTGCCATTTACGCGAACCAAACGGTTTGCGCCACTTTCATAGTGCGTACCGCCAGGATGTGGAACGACTTGCCGGAGTCTGTGTTTCCTGCGCAGTATAGTTTGAAGGTCTTCAAGTCGCGGGTGAATAGGTACCTACTGAACAAGTGTGCTCCATCGTAGACCACATCGCTGCTTAACATCAGGCAGGATGGTGGTCAAACGCTTGTTCATAGTGATTAAAAAAAAAACATAGGTACTAAGTATTGTATGTAGGTATGACAGGTGATTCTCACTAGGTAGGTATTACAAATGGGTCGATTAGAATCAAAAACCGAAATCTGCTGTTTTTTCTCGAATTGGATTTCCGTTTCTTAATCTAATCGACTAAAATGTTATCATTTCATTTGTAACGAAAGGCAAACGCAAACAATAATAGAAAAAAAAACTATTATATATAAAAATAAATATAAAAGTAATAGTACAATTTACTCCATAATGGATAGAAAATGACATGTCTATCGAGTCTATCAAACGGACAACCCATCAAATAGCTTATCTTGGTAAAATCAACAAGTGGACACTTCAATTTTATTATAATAGGTGCTTACTTCGAGTTGGCACGTGGTTTTACCTGTCTGAATTTTGCTATAACTGATCCCATGTGAATTAGATTCGTAATGTATATTTTATTTTACAAAAATACATTACTCCAAATTCCTCCGACCCGGCTTTCATAGTTACTATATGGGAAGTGTTACTAAGTGCCTAAATAAGCACACGAGGCAAAAAGGTTCGTTTTAAATACTCTGTTTCTAACACGTAGGTACCTTCATGGTATCTCAATATTGTTCACCGGGTGTTATAGACCAAGCTCGGGCTTTGATTATATTCGCCCAAGTTTACCTTTGTTATTTTATTCGATTGTACATTTTTTGTTCTTCTTCTTTGTGTTACATTTGTTAGAGTCCCGTACACGATTCCGAAAACTATTTTACCAATTAATAGATCCCACAGATTTATTTCACTTTTTCAATTCTGACCGAATGAACTGAAGACCAATGCACGTTTGACCAACGCGTAGTTTGAGTTTTTTGCAGTTCACCAACGGACCATTAGACCGTAAAACTGTTGACATTGAGTATAATGTCCTGCGTCGCTTTTGACCGCAGATATTCAAAGAAAATTAAAAAAAAGGCAATTGTGTGCAAATATTTATTGCGATAAATATATTATTATGTCAACCAAGAAGACTAGGTATCTTTATCTTTAAACGAGCAATTCTTGTATATATATATATATAATTGGAATCTCGGAAACGGCTGCACCGATTTTTATGAAATTTGGTATGTAGAGGGATTTGGGGGCGATAAATCGATCTAGCTAGGTTTAATTTTTAGAAAAACATATTTTATTATTTATTTCAAAAACCTTATGCTATCAGTAACAGGTAAAACCCAATGCGATAGGGTAGACATTATTACTACACATTAAATTAAAAAAAGTTAATAACAATTAGTATAAAAATAAAAATTATTAAATGACAACAGTGAAATAAAACTAGTCAACACATTTTATAATTATAACAAATAATCATCTAACATGCTTTCCAACCGTGTTTTCGGGGCATGGAAAAATTGCTCAAAATATATTACACGTCTGGGGATCTGAGCATCTATTGCCGAAAGTAGTAATACTATGCTATATGTAGGATGGTGCGGGGGACGTTTTGGTTTTAAAGTAACTAGAGATGGGGTTATGAAAAAATCGAAGGAAAATAATCGACTTTTTTACTTCGAGCGAAGCTCGGTCGTCCAGGTACTATATGTTTAAATCATATGTTTTTATCTTTTGTACATTCATAATTAAGAAATCGAGAGTTTTCGAACTAATTGTTATTACCTAAAACATATGATTTAAACATATTGCAATAAATATTTGCACACAATTGCCTTTTTTTTAATTTTCTTTGAATATCTGCGGTCAAAAGCGACGCAGGACATTATACTCAATGTCAACAGTTTTACGGTCTAATGGTCCGTTGGTGAACTGCAAAAAACTCAAACTACGCGTTGGTCAAACGTGCATTGGTCTTCAGTTCATTCGGTCAGAATTGAAAAAGTGAAATAAATCTGTGGGATCTATTAATTGGTAAAATAGTTTTCGGAATCGTGTACGGGACTCCATTTGTTATTTTGTTCGATTGATCTTTTTTCCAATAGTGACCACGACGCATGCAACTGCTTCGAGACGTCGCATAAAATAACAAAGGTAAGCTCGAGCTTGGCTTTGATTATATTCGCGCCTATGACACCCGGTGCACAATATTGAGTTATAATGTCTGTGCGCGTTTCATAAAAAAATGTCCTTCATCGTTTATTGATTCATAATTATGCTGCCTAGCGTATGTACCGATTGTGAAGTAGGATCCGTTTCTATGTATTGATTTCATTGTGTGGCTTCTTTTACATTTTCCTACCATTATTCCCGGTGTTCATGCACGCTTTCAAACCTAGCTTCGGAGTCCGCTTTCCGATACTTCCTTCGGCACTTCGCGCGGTCCTCGTTGTCACGCAACCACTTCTTGTAAGCACTTGTTGGATGTGCCGGGTGTTGCATTTATATTATATTTTATTTACATACATAACTATTGAAAAGAAAAAAAATGTATTAAAGTAATGTAATTCGTTGTATGAATTCCAAAACACAAGTTTTTTAGCTACTTAACACGGAATGAAGACAATGTGTGTGTTGTAAAATATTTATCTATTACTTATAATACGACCGTCAGATCCCCGAGAGGTCAGCTCAACCGTTAGTCCGAGGCCCAATTAAAGAAGGGCCTTTCTGAAACAAGGCTTCCTGACTACTGTCTAGAGCTAATAACAATTTGAACATGAATTAGTTATTAGTTAGGCTAGTTACATACGTGGGGGTAGGTACCGATAGAAAATTATAATATTATACCGTCAATCAACCCACATCATAATCATCAATCATGGTAACTTACCGTGCCTGGATAGTGTGCAGATTTTAGTAGGACAGAGACAAATGGATTAGACAGAGAGACAGTAGATAATGTTCATACTCTATGATAAGCTATTTCGATCTACTTTTAATGTCCCAAACACACACATCAAAAGTGTCTAGGGATCAAGTACATTTTAAAATTGGTGTTAAATTTCCCATATTTAACAAAAACTGAATTCATTCATAATTTATTTAAAATGTGGTGATAAGTCATTGATACAGGCATGTGGAATTAGGTAGGAGACCACTCCAGAAGATAAGATTTCATTTAAATAAATTAGTTCTTTTTAGAGCTAAAAATGTTCTTAATTCCTAGTCACTTTTGATGTGTGTATCAGTTGTCTTCTTCCAAATCTCCATAGGTCCTGAAATGTGAGATTCTTGAGATTTCATCTTTTGATGATGTTCCTTGAAAGTTGCTCAGGGCGGTATAACCGAAGGGAAACATTTCTTTATTACTATTCATTTCAAAACACCTTTATGACAGTTTGCATGCAAATGAAAAATATGAATTTAGTACGACAAAATGTTGTCAGCAGTCGGATGAAATGTTTCCGGTTCAAAGCATTTTGTCTACGTTGAAAAGTTGTAAAGCAACGGCCGAGGGTAAATTGTAGCGGTTTATTACGGGTTCTTAAAACACAGTGGTTTCTTGCGTGACTTAGTGCTTACAATAGATTAGTCGCGATTACACGATGTACTACGCTAAGATACAGCCTTCACGAACATAATAATAATATCTAAATAAAACTGTCCTCGAACTTTCATAAACATGTTCGCTCGGAATTGGCAGAGGCACTTGCTAAGCGAATGCTCACGGTTCACCAAGCGTTTTTATTCCAACTTAACAGGGGGTGATGAAATCGGCGTCCTTTATCGGAGTTTCAGAATCGTATAAATTGGGTCCCTCACCCACCGCGACTTTTAGTAGCGATGGAGTCGCGCGTTTACGCATTATCGTCAACGTTAGTAGCATTTGCAACGTCATCCAGTAGCGATGATGACGCGATACAGCATCGCGACTGCATTTGCATGGACAAACCCCATTTTGGCACTGTAGCGATCGCAAGAATCACTATAGAATGACGTTTGCATCGCGATAGAAGTGCGACAATATCGCATTGCAGTGTTCAAGTGGGCGAGGACTTGCATTGCATACATCGCTATTAACCGTAGGCCCTTAACCAACAACGAATATCGCAGTGGGTGAGGGGCTTACGGTTGTTTTTTCTTGTAACTAATATCTATACAAAATATGTATTCTATTGTACTGCCATTGTTGCCGTTATGTTGTGTGCCAAAGACAGCTGGAGCGTAAGACTTCCAGTGTTTATAAAATAGTGTTTTTTCTGATAATTAATTTGCGGATTACTGTTATTTTCATTGATTCCGACTATTTGATTATGTATATGGAAATATTGACTCCTTGCCATTTAAAAAAAAATACATGCCATGCATGAGGTTTTCAAGAAAAGACTGCATGATATTGCATGGATATTAACATCAACATTTCTATTTCCTTAGAACAAATTGACGTAGTTACACAGAAAAGGCTCAATCCACAAAAAGTTACTTCGGAGATATTGAGCTTTAAAGTAGGATGCGCTATTGGTCCGCCATACATTTGGATTGAGTCAGGGTACATAAAAATAAGTTGTAGTGAACTTTTTTGTGTAAATGTTTTTTTATATGATGGATTTGTCTTCTTAGCACCCTGGTATAGCTAACTCAATTTCGGGCAAAAAGTGGATTGAGTCCTTTCTGTGTAGTGACACAGAAACGCAAATAGACACTGTTTGTCTTACACACTTACATAAAATCATAGGTACTTAGCAGCTGTGGCATAAGGTGACTCAGGTATGTAACAATAGGCTATGTATTTTTCATATTTACACAACACTATCTGCTAATGAAAACATGATGAGGAAATAGGCATACTTAATAAAAAAGTGTTTACTTACCAATGCATACACCCGTACATTGTCAACTTATTCTGCGTAAAACATTTAGCAGTATAAGGTATTTTTCAATTATAAAAAATAACAGATAAATAAAGGTATGGTCGTGGGTTCGATTCCCACTGCTGAAAGGTACTTAGGCTATGAGCTTTTAAGTACTTGTTGGATGTTCGGGTGTTTTAATCTCCGTTATATAAAAATCTATTTCTGTTCGTTAGTCTCGCTAAAATTCGAGAACGAGTGGACCGATTTGGCTATCCAAATCGGTCCAGACTAACGAACAGGAATATTTTCGAGGAAGTCCAGGGAAGGTTTAAAAGGTGTATTACTTCCAATACACGGGCTACAAATCTTCCAAAACAATTGTTTGCCGGGACAGCTAGTTAAATATAAGTATAATTAATAAATACAAATTATAATGATAATAAAAAAAAATATGCATGTGAGTATATTTCGTTGTTTGAATGGGGGGAATTATAGGGCGGTAGTTCCAATATCTACCACAAGATGGCACTAGAAGAGCCGGAAGGTGTTTTTTTTTTGTTTTAAAGCACATGGCTCTACGGCTTGCGCCTATCACTAGTAGCAGTAAATTATAAGTATTTCCTCTGTTCTATGAAAACAAGCCATACAAATTCGTTTTTTTAATAAAATCTAAAATATAAAAAATAAATACACTTCACTTTATATCCCAAAGGCAGAGTCACTAGCTTAGTAAGCAAGTGCCCACGTGACAGGGGGTGAGCCCATCGCCGTTATAGGGTTCACCACCTTGTAGTGTGCGGGTTTCATCACGATGTTGTCCTTCACCGTACAAGCGTTGCGTTGCGTACATAAGCTCTGAAAAAGAGTCCCATTGATACGCGTCCAGTAGCCGGACTCGAACCTGCGAACTCCCGGTTACAAGTATCCGACCAACTGGACCACAGACGCTCACTTTCAATTTTTTTACTATCAGAATCACTCTAGATTCTTTATTTGCCAAAGTAGGTAAATGAAAAAGTATTTTAATAACAATTAACAATAATCATTCGGGAGAGAACAAGATTAATTGTGAAACCCTCGGGCGATATTAGCGACATCAAGATCGGGCGATTTTATTGTTGTGAACATTAAAAGAAACAATAATTTTAAGCTACGTTCGACGTTTGTCAAATAATCCCCATTCCATAATACAGGTGCTATAACTACTTAACCCTTAGCTGCATAGTGATGTAATACTACATCAGTGTAATTTTCCTCGATTTTTTTTTCTAGCCGTCCCATCTACAGATTTCTCATTCTAAATTATTGTCAAAGGTATAACTAATACATAGTTTTGACTTTAGACCACTTTTATTTTTTGTCCCATGATGCAGCCAACATAAATTAAGAAGGATAGGTTTTTCTTCAGACAAAAAAAAACGTGCAACAGTAGTTAAGTGTTAATATGTAATGAAGACAAGCAGGAAGCATTTAGTAAAGATACACGAGTAGTCACATGGACGTTGTAGTAGTAGGTGGGGCATCTGTGTCGAATGTTGCTTAACTTCGGTAACCAGTTACGATAACTAAAGCCTACTGGGCAACGAACGGTTCACGTCTTTTTAAAACTCAAGAGCTCACTCAGAGCCCCGCTGTCCCTAGATCTAAAAGCTTGAGGAAGTTTCGTGTAAAGGCGAAATGCGTGCGTATTTTTTTTTGTAAGCTTCTTGTAATGCTTTTTCCCCATGTGCCTGTATTTGGGGGGCGGTGAATATACCGCATATACTCACCGCCCCCCAAATTCAGGAAAATCAGGAAATCGAAATCTCAGTAGTTGAGAATAATTTCCTCTGCAGTCTAGTGGTTAGTTAATTGGATCTGCAATCGGGAGATTGTGGGTTTGAGACCTGCTATACTAGACGTGTTCCAACGCATACCCTTTTCACAACCTGTGTAGGCTACGCAACGCTCATACAATGAAGGACAACATTATAATTAAACTACCACAAGGGGTGTGATCCCTCGGTTACGGAGATGGACTCACCCCCTGTCATGTTAAGTTAAATACGCTTGGTGAATCGAGGACAATTAGCAAATGTATCTGTCTACCCCCGCTTTGGGAATAAAAGGGCGTTAATTGTATTTTATTCTATTTTATTAATTAAACACAACCAACAACATACATCATTAATTATATCTATTACGTCCTTGAAGAGCGGTACATATGGAAATCAACAATACATGTTTTTTCCGCATCAATAAGTCTAGAGGTCATCGGTGAGGGACAACAATGGTTGGGTAGGTACCTACTTGTATAGTTTACAACCCGTATCTAATAGGTTTTGTTACCTATTCCAATTTAAACCAAAATGATAATGGTATATCGGGATATTTCACATAATAATGGGCCATACCATTATGTCTAAAATAAATATAGTTCACGTTGAAACAGGTTGTATGGCAAAAAGTTGTGACTTGTGACATTCACATAAAGCACGACGCCATCGTAAGATGCTTGACCACAAACTAGAATAAGTGCCTTGTACCATGGGTGTTATAATAACTGAAATAAATTTGAAATAAAAAAAAAAATCATTAACTTCTAAACATCATCCAATTAGTGTTGGGAGCCTTCTAGTAAGTAAATAGTCTGTATCAGAAGGCCCCAAGGTCATTTAAATAAGTAATTCTCCGTGTGGTGACGGCGAATAGAATACATATGTCCCAGCCCAACTTTTCCCGTCATGGGGGGCAGCAGCGCCCTCTGTGAGTTAAACTACAATGATTGGCCTTCACCCCATATTACGGAAAACATTTGCGGAGGCCCGCGTTAAGCAGTGGACGTTATGTGGCTGATGATAGGTAAGTAATACATAAAAATAAATCCCAATCCAATCCACAAGGTGTGTGAATGCTATAACGGCGATGGGCTCACCCTCTGTCACGTTGAGTTAAATACGCTTGGTGCACCGTGGGCATTTGCTTTAGCAAGTGCCTCTACATACCCCGCTTTGGTATTGAAAGGCGTGAAGTGTATTAATTATTAAAAATAAAGCCCTGGCCAGTCCATCCCGGTCTTGCATACATATGAGTAGTAGGTACTTACTATTTTTTTACTTCCACTGTATACTTATCTATGTATCTATTTAAAAGTATTTATGTAATTGTATCAGTCTCTAGCACCCATAGTACAGGGTATCCTAGTTTGGGGTCAGGTGACCGTGTGTAAAAATGTCCCGGAATATTTATTTATTTATACAGACATGCGTTTAAACAAAAAATGTATATTCTATTTTTAAATAAACAATGTCTTGGTTCGGCCTGACAGTCTAATCCTAATTCACTTGCACATTACCTACACACATGTTCATTCAACTCAACACTCACACATTCATTAGGTACATACGGATACTTACATATATATTATAAAATAGTACATACATTAAGGAATTGTTGTTGTGTTTTTTATTTATTTATTTAATTAAAATTATTATTTAAAATGTTTTATATAGATTATGAAAGTGACGGTTGCGCTCTGTATCATCGATCGGGTGTCGACAGAATACCAGCGTCGCAGGTAACTGTGACATAATGCTGAGTCGAATCCCATTTTCTTCACGTGAAGCACGCACGGCACACGAGTAGGTATTTACTTACTTTACTTTAAAATTGACCATATATTTCTTGTCTGTTGTTTTTATTTTATTTTGTAATTTTTTTTTGTGGTACTACGTGTTTCATGTGATCTAAATAAATGTTTATCTATCTTTAACGACTATCCTATATATGAGTTAATCTGAGATGCATTCAACGACGAAGAACGTGTAATAGAAAGAGAGTGGGCTTCGGGAGACTATCTCGACTTTTAGAGACCAAATCCTCAGTAGCAATAGTTACAGTTAAAAATATTTAAGAAACTCAACATTCACTCAGCCCATGATATTTTACCCGAGTACATTTGCCAAGCAACCCGAAGTGGCAATCAGCTTATTTACCGATCGATTGTAATTCGATAGTAACACGAGAAAAGAAAACGTGCGTTGGGACTAAGTTGAGACTATTTTAGTATCGACGAAAATACGATAATTGCACTACAGGTTCGTAAAGATGTAATTTTTTTGTTTTGTTTTACACATGATAATCCATGGGGAAAGTTGTTAGCTATCGTGGTCTTTTTTTTAAAGTTTCGTTATTTTTTTAAATTTACCTTTGCATTTCCACCCAATAAACCGCAAGCTTTTCGTGAGTATTGTTTGTGAATAAAATATTCACATACGAAAATATTCCATTTAAAATTTCATCATCCATCGTTCCACAATACAATTTAATTGTCTCGCAAACACAATTTGTGTGAAATCTTTGAGCAGAAGTTACTCGAATAATGTGATTATTAGCTCATCATTCATTTCGGGAAGCTTTTGTTGATGTTTGTTATTATTATTTTGCCAAGAAATATTGAATTAGGAAGTGCACTGGTTGGTCAACTTTCAGAAAGAGGGAGCATTAATGTCATTCCTTCGCTGTTGCTGAGGGAGACGAGGCAAAGTCTTAAGTAGACATTGAAATAGGTACTTGTATTCATCATTATCCACTCAAGCCTAAATAGGCTTGAGTGGATAAATGTTAAGGCCTAAATTTATTTTATACCATTAGGTGTCGTATTTTTTATGAGTTCAAAGTTTAATTTCATTTCAAAAGGGTCTTACTAATAATGGCGAAGATATAAAAAAGCTCAACTTCAATATTATACATTTTGAATTCTGACATTCGTTCAGAAAAAAAACATTAATTGTTACGGAATAATCGGCTGTGCAGAACATATTCTCCAAAATGTACAAAATTTCTACAAATGAAAGAGATGGAATTAACAAGTTATAATACATAACTTAGACCTTCAACCTTCCATATAACATAAATAAATTAAGTGCTTTCGGATCCATAACCCTAATTCTACACTCTATGTAATGAAAGGTTAAATATTTAGTTACTCAAATTTTCCTCTATCGCAAACACGTATATCATATAACATTTATTCACATATCGGATACACTCGTGAGCAAAAATTCCGGGTCGTATATAAAACTTTAACGTATATAAAATTCTGAAAGGAGTAATATTGGAATACAAGACAACAGTACTTTATGACTTTTATTTTCGCTAATTGATTATGTTTGAAAATCTTCTATTACTATTACTAAAAGTTTCTATTACTCAGCTTGCGAGATATTTAGATGTATGTACACATTGAGTGACCCGGAATGGTATGATATTTACCCTTACAGGATACCCCATGCGGTAGATATGATTTGACAAATCCAATTACAAATACACAATACAAAAATACGATAAAATCCAAAAAACTAATTAGTAAAAAAAACAACAAAACAAACAAAGACACAATATAATATATAACAATAAACATTTCATCTATATATAAAAGAAAGTCGTGTTTGTTACACTATTTATAACTCAAGAACGGCTGAACCGATTAGGTTGACAATTAGTGGGGAGGTAGCTTAGAACCGGGAGACGGACATAGGATACTATTTACCCCGATCCTGTTGGTCGCGTCGCTATATAGAGAGTGTTATAGTTTGTATGAAATACTGAAATAACTCTAATGCAGAATGAAGAAGTGCAACTTTTGTTAATTTTAATGTGCAATTATTAGTAGATAAGTTAACAATTACTTGCTTTACTTTAGTTTTGAGCTGATTCATTTGAGATTCATCATCAGCCACGTGACGAGGGCTTCCCCCAATGATTTCCATAATCATTATAATACTTTAATTTAATTATGATTTTGGGGACTTTATAACGTATTTTAAAAAGTCGTGTTTATGGGCTAAGAGCAAATACTAAAAAAATATCAAATCCATTAAATAAAAAAACTTTGGATACCTTGAAGGTCAAATTTTGGAGAAAATCCAAAAAAAAATCTAAAATTGGCATAGCCCCTAAACTATAACACTTTAGTTAAAGAATGTTAGCTTTAATAGGTAGCAAATAACCTCCTTTACATGGCCTTTTGCTATGGCCAGACCTTCACCAGTCACCCTGTATAGTGGTGTTGTAGTTTGCATAAATTACTGAAACTACGTGAATGAAATAGCGGGCTTACTAATACTAGTATAAAAAACACATTTCCCTAAGGTGAATGAATCAATTAAACAACGTAAGTAACCAGAAGAACTAGTGAGATGAACTGCGGGTGGGGGGAGTTTTTTTTTAAACACTAAGAACACGCGTTTGACCACCATACTGCATGATGTTAAGCTACGATGTTGTCTACGATGGAGTACATTTATTTTTCGGGATTTAACATCAGGTAGGATGGTGGTCAAACGCTTGTTCATAGTGATAAAAAAAAAGCTGCATCAGACATTTCATTCTAAATTATTGTCAAAGATACCCGTATGAACGCAGTTTGGACTTTAGAGCACTTTTATTTTTTTATTTCTTTTCCCATAATGCTGACCACATAATTTAAGAAGGATAGGTTTTATTCAGACAAAAAAAATCATGCAGGGTTAAGGATAATATGGTCTGTACATGGCCGTTATAGTGTTCACATAGTGCCATTTTGTTTACAAGTTAAGTTAGGGAAATTGCATCCCAAAGCGTCACTCCTCGACGCATCGGTGTGGAATTTTGTTTGCTGTTCATTGCTTTTTTTAAGCGACTTCATGTTTGTTTGTTGTTTGTTTGTAGAACATAGGTATTTAGATATTGATATCTTTTGTTTAAATAAAAAATATTTCATAGATGGTTCCGCGTTCTGGAAGATTTCCAGAACATGAAACATAAAATAAATAAATATAAATATGTAAATAAATATTTTTACAACAACCTTCATCCCATGTTAAGTAGCTAGGTTTGATGATGGCAGACCAGATAAATCTAATCTTAAAAATTTTAGGTTTTTTTTTCAATTGTAATACAACAAACGTTTGACCACCATCTTGCGTGATGCTAAGCAGCGATCTGGTCTAACACACTTGTTCATTTAACCGTGACTTAAAGACCTGGTGGACTAATTGGGCAGGAAATGCTGGCTCCGGCAGGTAATTCCACGTTCTGCTCGTTTGCGAACCTTTTTACGTAAAATCTTTTTCTTAAGATTGTATTCCATTATTTCATGTTAATGTAAAATTTCTTACTGTCAAATTTTAAATAATAATAAAATGGTTTTACGGCTGAAACAATCGGAACTTTCCTTTCCTTTTTATTTTCACTGACGCCAACACTGTCTTTATTAATATTTTTAACTTCGAACTGATCAATTTCTTGAGAACTCGTAACACTTGTTTTATTGCAAATAAGAAATAATTTATTCAACATCCTGACTGCGTTCATTTGCTACAATAATAACATCTCAAAATGTGACAATCTTATTACTAAGGATTCTTTTCACAATAACAAAATATCGTGAAATGTAAAAAATGTGGAGAGCTGGGGGTCTGATGTGAGTGAGGTGAGGTGAGGTGAGGTGAGGAGAGTAGAGGTGAGCTGAGCTGCAGAGAGGAGAGGTGCTGAAAGGAGAGGTGAGGTGCAGAGAAATATGGAGTGGAGAAAGCTGAAGAGGGCTAAATGTTGAGGTGTACCAAGGAGGTTCATATTTTAATGTTTTTTTATTTTTCGTTTTTTGAAATGTGAGATTGGGCGGGAGGTTGAGGGGTTTTGGTTTTTTTTGCGAGAATTGTAAAAATAGATAAGTGAAGAGAAATAAAGTTTTTGTTGTGTTCAATTAAATATTGAACATTTTATGAACGTTTAAGAACGTTATAGAAATATCGCGTTTTTGCAGTATATTAGCGACTGGTGCTAATCAACGATATGACCGACAATTGAGCACGTTTAGTAACACGTTGGAAATTTTACTATTATGAGGTTTTTTTTTGGTAAAATGTATTTAACGTTAAAAAAATCCAAATAACACTTACTGTTCAACGCAAATAAGTTTTCACTAGAAAGAGCTTGTGTAAAACTTTTCCCTTGCAATCTCTTCACGGCAACTACATCTACTAAAAGCTTCAACAGTAAGCTGAGTATTGTGGTCGGTACCCTCGTTCTGTACTTCCACCAACATTCAGTTGAATAAAATAACATTTTCATTTATGTCTCCACGCGACTATTTCTACAAATCTCCGCAAATCTGTATTGGTAGCTTTTCCGACGGAAATCCATTGATGACGACGCTTCCCGAACGAAATACGACCTGAAACCACTTAATCTTAGGGATAAAATTCCTTCGGAAGAGAGCAAGTCGTTCGCGAAACTCAAATCGATGCCTGTTTGTACATCTCTTATGCAAATTACAATGTGAAATTTGCTTTTCAGTTTTATTCAATCGACGCTGAGGAGACGTATTCAACGTAAAATGGGTTTAATGGATTGAATTATTCACAAGCGTTTAACAGTCGCTGTATTCTACTGAACAATTTAAAGAAACAACAAATAATTACTAAACAGTTCGTTTACATCGGTAGGACAACTCGCTCACTTAAAATAATTAAAACATTAAAATATTTCCCCAGATGTTACTATTTTTAAGAACATTAATACAACACTTGATAAAAGTCAAAAGCTACATCATTACATGACGTGGGGTTCGCTTTTATACACATTTTTTTATATTTAAATAGCAATATTTTCATATTTGATGGTGTCTCCAGGTCACTTTTAACCTGGATTTTGGGTAAAAATTAAGTAGATAACGGGTGGCTATACCTCTATTAGTTCGTCACGAACTAATAGAGGTACCCAACGCTACAAAACATGATCACACCATCTTAATACACGCACGGTTCCTAGAAATAAAAAGTTTCATAAAATACCAGACAGCTATAAATATCCACGTTCCTACTTCTGCTAATTTAATTAATAAAGTAAGAGAAGTGTTATATTTTTCTAGAAACTCCAAAGAGATCCTAAGTAAAACGAAATACGTGTTAAAATTGCCCGGCTCAAAAAGATATATATTTTATACTTTGTAAGTACCCACGCTTTTGCTAAAGATTAATCTTCACACACTTGGCTTTCCGAAATTTGTCTAATGAAATAAGCCACTGACTTGAACATCGTTACAATCCGGGAACGCCTTGTCCAATTAAATTTAAACTACGAACCTCCGAAGCGTGCGCGCCAACTTCACACAACTCTTCGCGCCAATGGCCCGACTTGCCGCCAAAATAATAATTTAACTTGTGCCGAGCACAAGCCGCTCTTTGCTTATGAACTGTAATTTCTGCTGTGTTGTAGATGTACTTGAACTGTGTATTGTGCCTAAGTATTATTATTATGTAATAGTTGACTCTTAACGAATCGTTCCGAACTACTACTGTATTGAACATTTAGTAGACCACTTTTGGAATCAATTACGGATGGGCGGTGACGAATGATTGACGAGTATGTGGTATTTGTGTTTTGTACTATAGATACGGGCTCATATCGGAGAAGTAACAAAAAACGGTATTTCAAACTGTGATGTTCAGCAGGAGGTAAATTATTGTAGGTACAACATACGCATCATCATTATCAGCCAAATGGCATCCACTGTTGGACGAGGATCTTCCCCAACACACGCATACTTAGGTCAAAGAAACATCCTGTGGAACCAAAGAAGAAATATCCTGTTTGTCCGTGCGTAAACTTTATAACGGCAGAGACGATCATCCTTCCTATTAAGTTAAAAGCAATGGCGGAAACAAGACATACCTATTCTTAGCTAGTGTCTTTATGTCGTGTCGCACATAGGTCTTTCGTATTACTTTATACGCCCACAATCCTTTGCAATGAACGTAGATAAAGCGCGCGGCAGAAACGATCGTGTCACATGTGAGCCTAATGGTTAAAGACGTGGGTAGGGCATAACACTGCGTGTAAATGGACCCAGAGCAATAAATAATCTTAGAAAAGCTAAAAAAAATACCGGTAAGTATAGGTTAGAAGGTAGGTATTAAGTCTTGAATGGACATGAAAAAAAGCTTTTTTTTAATCAGGTATTTAATTCAAGCTTTGGTCAAAGCAAAAGCGGAGCGTACGCGGATCGTTTCGAACGCGGACCCACACTCTACACGTAATAAAGGGAAAATGAACCACGACTCACCAACATCAAAACTACCCTAAAAAAATCTTGGGCAATATCGTAACAGGTTCCTCGTGTCATCGCAAGTGTTTTTTATCTTCTCCATAATCGGGTTCAGTTTCATACTTCCGGATACACTCACACACATACAAATAAAAAATAGTATTGACTTGTGCCCGACAAAAAGCCGCGAACATTAACTTGCGAACGTTCGCAGGGGTTGTGCAATTATACTGGTACGAAACCCATAAAAATGGTAGTTACACATAAATAGATGGCGCTGAGTACGCCGGGACTCGCGCAAAGTGCCGCTTAATAGAGAAAAACGTTCTTGCGGACCCTTTAACTTCCAAAGGGCGTTTACTATTACAGACTCCGACTGAGTATGTATGAACTTTTGAAAAAAAACATTCATACGTAGACTCATGTATGTAATCCCTAGTGGGGTAGTTGAATCTTTCGCAACACGGTGTCCATTCTATATAGTTTGATTGCGTAGGCTTAGACGGAAGAATTGTAATTAGGGCAGCAATTCCCGTATTTGTATTTACTTAGATAGGTGACCGTTATACGCTCAATCCTAATGAAAGAAATCATAATAATTATGTACCTACCTATTCCACTATATGCAGGTGATAACCACCGATGTTCCGAGGAAATTGCAAAGCGCAAATCGTGGTGGATTGCTCACACGATTCAAAAATGCATCCATAATCGCGTTCTAGTAGCGGACGCCGCGCCGGAAGATTGACGAAGACCTTGAGTGACAACAGGACTTCGTCGTTCGCAAAAAAAGTTCTATCTTTATGTATTCCTACGTTACCGTAGCCTTACCTTGCCGTAACACAGTCCTCAGATTAGCGCGGGAGGTAAAGAAACTTTGTCGGTATACCTTCAATGTAAGTTGCATTTGGTTCTTTTACGAAAATAAAAACTTAAAATATTATATGTAAAGTATAAATGAAACATTGTATGTTGTTTAAGGATTTTGAATTATGTTCCAAATTGCTATCAACGTGTGATTTAGTTTGTAAGTTGGTGTACAATCTTTATAAGAAAATAAATTTATACTTATACTTATTCCTTGGAGTTGAGGTGATATGGAATATAATGAGCGCCCTCTGCCTTCTCTATTGCAACTAATCATTTTCTATGCTGTTTCTGGATGTCCAGAAACGGTGAAGCACCGTCAGCGTCGAGCTATGAGTGCTCTACTAACCAGATGCCAGGGCAGTTGCTGAGGAAAATAAGGTCAGGCGTGATCCTGTAGAATTCCTGTGTACCACTTGACTGATATACCTACTATAGGACTTAAAGAAGCGAAATAGATACACTAGGCACTCAAATGTCCCAATGTTAAACTAAACCCAAATTAATATTAGGCCGATAATAATTTGACCACTGAACAAACTTATCATCGTTGACAATTAATTATAGCAATTTTCATTACACTTATAATTTGATTAGGCAATGATACTGACAACAGAGAATGATATTCGAAACCTCAAATAAATATCTTCAGAAAATAGATAAGTACCTACGTTCCAAAAATAACATAGAATTAAACGTGATTTAAGTCACGTAGATTGTTTCAATTTCGTCTAAGAGCCGAGTGGGCGTTGCGTACCTATCGGTACTATTGTGTTTTATTACATTTCGCTGCGACATTTTCTCAGTGCGAAATGTGCGCTGCATCTGTCTCGAATATCCTGGACAGAAGTAACACTGAAAACAAAAAACAACAGAGTTAGTTGCAAGTTCTTAGTCGACTGCTCGTCACACTCGACAGCTTTTAAACAATGATAATAGCCAGTACTGCATCCTATTCTATACCCAACAAACCAGTGTACGTAGACACCGACAACGGTGCCAAAGTTTCCTTAGCAAATGAGGTATAAAATATACGATACCAAAAGTAATGCTGACTTAAATCGTACGTACCTAACTATGAGCACACCGACACCGGCGGAGGAATACTCTATTTGTATACAGTTCCTGTCAACCTCACTGCGATACTTGGAGATGTCATCGACCGGCGTGTGCTTGTCTCTTTCCTTTGGCGAGTATTCGAAAGAGATAAACTTATCGTTGATCGTGTCACCATTCCGGAGTAAGGAGCTTGCGTCGAGCTCACGAATCGTCCGGCGCATCGTGAAATCGAATCCGTAACGATTCACGGTCCAATGGCTGAGGAGATGATTTTATTCGGAGCACGGTCCAATGCGTCCTCGAGATGAGGCTGCCAAGTAAACTTGCGGACAACGAGCTATACAAGTTGTACTTTCGCTTGATCCATTATTATGTGTTATCTCTACGGTATGTTAGATCAGACCGCTAGCATGGTCAGTAGCGATATTACCAAAGAGATTACCCAAATTATGACACCCGGCACTCAAGGGAAACCGTGAAATGGTGACGATTTTGTATTGTCATCTGTCGTCTGTTGTCGTCTCGCACGGTGTTGTAGAGTTCTTTTATTTTTTATTTCAACTTTTTCGTTCGTGGCGCAATGTTTACCAGCATGAATTGGCTATGTACCACGTGGGACTATGTATTTAATATTCCAGTTAGAATATTCAGATCTGTGCACTGTAACACCAGTACAACGGGTGTTACGGGCGCCAGAATAATAAAAATACGATTAAAACGTGCTTCGATCGATATAACACCTAGAAAAACCACAAAAAAAAAACCTGCAACTCTCGTCTAAGTCAGATGTGCTACACATTCTTTCAAATTAGCCCTCGAAACGCAAATTGTTTACGTATTATATAGCAAATATTTAACTTTTAATACTTATTGATGTTTGAAAACAGTGTAACATTTTGTAAGCAATTATAAATAAGACCAAACTTTTCTTACTTTTTTTTTAATAAAACCACAAATTTTTCAAATTAACTTTCTAAAACCTTAATAAATAACGTTGTCCACCGAAAACAAACACTTAGGAACACCTGCACGAATAATTAAGTATGTTTATGTAAATACGAATGTTTTAGTTTTATTTTATTCATCGTAGATGCTTCAGCTTAAAACGAAAAAAACCGTTCTGAGAAGTTAGGTTACTACAAACCGACAATGATGTTTTGGCACATGAGTGCGGCATATTCCTTTCCTGGTTTATTTCACATGTTTTATTTATGTCTGCATTCGAAATATTCTATATTTAAACAACACAAATTGACTTAAATTGGGTGTCAAACTCTTTAGACACGAGCCAAACGATCCTTGTTGCAATGTACGTAACAGGAAAAGCACGCTGTTATTTTTAAGCGACTTCAAAAAGGAGTCTTTCTAAATTAGACCGCATAAAAAAAAACATAAAACAAAAACATTCACCTATGTTTTATGTTTGTTCGGCGTACAACTTCGTCGTTTATGATTATTTTTTGTTTGGAATGGATAAGGTAGATCAGGGAAATCGAGGGAAACTTTAAAAAATCGTAGGCGGCTACTACTGGTTGAAGTTCTTTTTTCTTTAAAATTATTCTGCTTAAGGTGACATGCCAATGAAACTCACAGAATAAACCCATCTTGATAGATGTTTTTTTATTCATTCACAAAACACAAACCCACCCAATTGCGAGGTACCCGGTTTGTATGGCCCAATTTGATACAATGACTTAGCTTAACGTATGGCCATCACATACACCATGTGACAAGACACATTAAAATTTAAGCATTGCTTAAGCATTTTATTATGTTCAAATTACAATCTATGAGACAATTTGGCAATCCACTTTCGACCCCAATTTCTTATCGGTTGGTACATACCATTATTTCTCCAAGTAAACAAAAAAACATGCTTCCACTTAACTGTCACTTTCGATCTTAACTAACGGAAATAAGTCCCGGAAAATTCCCCTTTATACCCTATAGTATTTTATAGCTGTATAAAATGTAGAAAAAGGGTGGCCCTGATATGATTTTGTTAAAAATAAACTTTACAAACGCCAAAAATAGATAGGTGATACGATACACCCACTTTTGCGTCTCACTTAAATTATTCGCGCTAATATTTTCCCAGGGTTACTAAACTTCTGCTTTTTGCGTCAATACAGAAACGAATTTGTTGGCGTTTCACAAGACGCCTTTACAATAACAATTTTCTTTTTAAATTATAAACATCTCTGTCCAACCAATTAAAACTCGCCAATAAATCTTGGTCGTCTTGCGGCTGGAGTTGAGCTAAAACACTGAGCTTGCGAATATTACATTTCAGGAGCTACTGTGGTTTAATGGTAATGGTGAAAAGATCTCCGGTTCCATTCTAGCACCCGGCGTGTAAATCAATAGAAATAATTCCTACACTAAGCGTAATCTGAAACGTAAAGTTAAACGTTAGTACTCAAGTAAGATTTATGCTTTGCCTGAGTCTGATGGAAAGTTTTCAAACGAGAGAAAATACACACTTATATAGGTGTTTAAAAATGTCTCAGAACCTATACACGGTATAATTGTATCCTGCGCATTACTCTTCACCAATGAATTAATTGTATACAGTTTGGCAAAACAGTTCTGAATTTTTGAATGGGCAACACTCAATGGAGAAACGTTGCATTCTGACAGATTTTCAGAGATATTTTGCTATATCATTTTTTTTTTATGAAACGCGCACAGACATTATAACTCAATATTTTTCACCGGGTAAAGTATATATCAGACTACTCGTGACCACGACGCATGCAACTGTGTCGAAACGTCGTGTAAAATAACAAAGGTAAGCTCGAGCTTGTCTTTGATTATATTCGCGCCTATATACCCGGTGAACAATATTGAGTTATTTTGCTATATTTAAAATATACTATGCTATACTAATGCCATGTGGTGACTGCGAATAGAATATAATAATAATGTAATACATGTATCACCAGTCTAGCCCAACATTTCCTCTCGTGGGGGTTTTAAGAGGCGACCGAGTGAACTCTCCAGAGGACGGGCAACAGCGCTCTCAGCGAGTTAAACCACAACACTGCCATCGCCGACCCGCGTGACAAGCGTGGCAATTATTGCCATTTCCTCCCAATTGATCATGGAAATTATTGGGGGAGGCCCTGGAAGTCATGTGGCGTTTAGAAGATTGCAATCAAGAATATATTTTACAAAAACTGAATTCATTCATAATTTATTCAAAATGTGGTGAAAATTCATTGATACAGGCATGGGGAATTAGCTAGATAGGAGACCAATCCAGAAGATTAGATTGGATTTAAATAAATTAGATTTTTTTGTTTGAGCTAAAAATGTTCTTGATCCTTAGATACTTTTGATATGTGTAGGTAAAATAGTTACTACAATGGTCAGAAAGCCTTTGGCAATAATAAATGAAGTAGGTAGGTGTTATTGCGTTAATTTATAATATTATTGCTTTGTGATTTGAGCCATTTTTACCATCCACCCGAACATTATGAATTAAATAATATTTCACGTAGCAGATTGATAGTGGCCTACTTACATATTAAATGAGCTATGATGAAGTGTTTGTACCTAATGTCATTATTATTATTCTACGATTCCGCGTACTGAAATACAAAATTTGAATTTAAATTAGCTGTAACAATAATAACATAGGCAACGGAAGTTTGGGGAATCAAAACTCGTATTACTTTTGTTGCCGGTAAAATTTTACATTAAAATAACACTTGCCTATTATAGTGCTGAGAACGAAACGGAAATAAATAAAATAACTTTTTAATGAAAAAACTAACGGTTAGTTAAAGTATACACATAGAACAGATTTTTTCATTTTACTGAGGCAAATTAATTCTCGAAATTCAATAAGGCTTTTATTAAAAATACAAATATAGAAACGAACAATAGGTTTATTCAATTATATTTATTATAGTTTTACATGTAAATTACGTTCATATTTCTTATAGATATAGGTTAAGAAATCCATACTAATAATATAAATCCGAAAGTAACTCTGTCTGTCTTGCTTTCACGCCAAAACTACGGAACCGATTTAAAGGAAATTTGGTATAAAAATAGTTAAGAGCATGTGACGGAGGAGGTCACTTCTTAATTATTCTAATACAGCTTTAAAAGAAGATTTGAATGTGCTCCGTCGTAGACCCCATCGCTTATTAATCAGGCAAGATGGTGGTCAAATACTTGTTCGCTGTGTTTAAAAAAAAAAGGATGAAAGGCGTATGAAATTTTCAAAACTAGAATCATATGACTTATACTGTAATCTGTTGATGAGATATAAATAATGCTTACCTTGAGGATAGGTAAAATGCACGGAAGATCTAAAATTAAAATGTAAAATGTACATTACATTACAGATGAATTATTTCACATGCTCCTAAAAAGCGCCGACAGCACAGTCGTCTACGGTCAAAATGTTAAAGTCGATGCATCGGGTTCGAATCCAATGCGGAACGATTTATTTTTTGCCTTTTTTGCATTACTTCTAGAAATGAGATAGATTTTCAGTTTTCAGACAGTCAGATTTTCTACCAACGCAAATCTTCTGTCTGTTCGGGTTCATGTTAAAAGAGCTAAAGGGCTTGAAAGGTGGGGGTGTGAGGACGATGAAAAGTTGTATGGATTTTAGAGCAAGAACCTAAAATTAACTTTTTAATTTATTCGGTATAAATATACTGACATTCAAAGTTCTTGAGAGTCTTAACCTTCTCGGCGACAAGAGACATACACAACACCTTTAACTTGCACTTATACTCACACACACATACAGTCGGCCAAGAATCTGCTTTACCACCCTAAGGCTGAAACTCATATGAATGTCATTAAACATTAAGGTTCATTGTTCACTTGTCACAATATAACAACTCTACCTTATTGATGTT
>SJJU01009738.1:0-20902 GCA_012932125.1 Conopomorpha cramerella | reverse complement strand
AAATGCGGTCATTGCGGAGCATGAAAGGCGTGACATTGAATGACAGGATAAGGAATAGTGTGATAAAAGAAAGTTGCGGTTTGAAGGAAGACGTAGTGACCAAGATTGAAAAGGGCATGCTTCGGTGGTTTGGGCATATGGAGAGAATGGATGAAAGTCGATTGACGAAAGAGATTTATATGGGTGATGTAATGGGCCGGGTGAGTAGAGGTCGCCCCAGAAGGACATATACAGACCAGATTGGTGATGTCCTGCCGAAGGTGGCGTGAAAAGTACTCGAAACCGGAGGTCATGTATGAAAAGATGTATGAATGTAGATGAAACACAGAGTATGTCAGGACCGTGACAAATGGAGATCTGTAGTCTCTGCCTACCTGCCTACCCCTCTGGGAGACAGGCGTGAAGTGTATGTATGTATGTTGTCATTTCTGAGGAAAATTTCATCTTTCTGCTCATTTATTATTATTATTTACTTTTTCATACATGTTTCCGTTCCAAGTGCTCTTCACTTTATACCACCCTATATCTAGAGGTTACTGACACTGACAATTTATCATATTTCTAGAGAGAGACCCCTCATAGAAAAAAATATGTAAAATACATATAACTAAGTATAAGCCAAATCAAAAAATGTTGTTTTAATGAGCCCGTATTCACATTCCAGGTACCGGATGGGCGCTCACGGGCCAACAGACAGAAGTTATTATCACCCATTATTTCCGTGAGAAGCTCAACATTGCGCAGCGTATTGTGAGAATAGCCCCCTCAATAGCTCACTGCGTCATACCGCTAGTCGTTGGATACCTATGCACTAAATACACCTCCGATTCAATAGTTATGATTTACGCGGCCATATTGATGCAGAACTGTTTCCTACTTGCTTCATACACCAGACCAATATACATAGAGAAAGTTGTAAGAGACGCATACAAACGAATACGGGACGCTGTTGAAGACGAAGACGAAGTCATATTTTCAAACCAAAATCAACATAGCGCAGCAAGCAATACGGCACAAATTCCTCAAACGTCCAACCAACCACACCCCGATGACGACCAAATAGTGGTATTCAACAGACAAAAGAACGCAACAGAGGTTCTAGATCCAGCCGTTCAGAATAGAGAAAATCGTTTTTCTTCTAATTTCACTGCCCAGCCAGTACCATCCAGCCAGCATCGATTCTCTTCCGATTTCGGCTCGCTGAGCATCGAAGTGGGTGCAAATCGATTTTCATCCGACTTCTCCAACTACGACGTCCACACGCAGGGTTACCAGGAGCTGCGCGATATTGACAGAGCAGCTGTCAATCCTGAGCCACTTTACCGCGAAACTACTGTCAGTAGTCCTGGCGAGGGTATCTTGGCATATGCTGTGAATCCTGACACCGTAGGGACTGCCAGACGAACGGCGTCGTTGCGTAAGAACTTTATAACGATAGTTCATATGTTAATGGACGTGGAATTCTACCTTTATACGTTACTGCATTTGTGTACAACATATTCTACTTTGATGCTCGGCGTTGTGTTCCCGCCGCTAATATGGGAGTTGAATCAAAGCTCGCACGTTTGGGGCGTGGCGTGCGTCATAGCTGTTGCACATACTGCGGCTTTCTTCGGTGTGATCATGTGCGTCGTGTTGCCGAAATCTCTGAGCAACAAGTCGCGGTTGTGCGCTCTCTTCTGCGCGGCTGGAGCCTTAGGATTCTATGGTAAGTTTTATTTTTAACTTTTTATGCGACGTCTTACCAAAAAAAGGAAGTCTTTCTCAACTCGACCGTTTGTTTATGTTATGTTTGTTTGCTTCTTGACTTCATTTTCTATTTTTGTTTTTTTGTTGGAATGAAGATATTTGAAAGGTTTGATCAGGGTTTGACGATGGCACACCATCGCGTGTGCCATCGTAATGCAATCGCGTAATGAAATCGCCATGCAATTTCCCCTCTATTTGTCGAAATAGAGGCGAAATATAGTGTTCTACGGAGTTGCATAAGGTTTTGCAACTCCGTAGCACACTCTGTGTCTATGTAGCACTAAATACTCGCTTAAAAGTCTATTTTGTCTATGCCGAATCTTCATTGGTTGTGTATCAATTCCTTAGGACCTTCCCTGTTCTATGCCTCTGTAACCTTTGCGTTATGTTAACAGTCCCGTCTCTCTGTTCCAGGTGCAACCCTCTCAACAACGAACACCTTCATAGTGATCTCGGGAATGCTAGCCGGCTTCTCGACAAACGCGGCTTGCGTCCTTCAGCAGCCAATATACAATAACATGTTGAACGAATTCGACACTACAGCGACAACAGCCGCGTCTAACACATTTGTTGCTGCATTTATATTGATTTGGTCCGTTTTGTACAACTACGAGTATTCTGTATGCTTTTATATCGCCAGTGCGTTGCAGGCTTTGACTGGTTGTGTGTATCTTGCTGCTTCGTTTAAGAGGCGAAGGTCGTAGAATTAATTTGTGACATTTAGTCCCGTTTCGAAGCTAGAATGGGGCATTTTTTATTTAAATGAACGCAGACATTATAACTCAATATTGTTCACCGGATATATAGGCGCGAATATAATCAAAGACAAGCTCGAGCTTACCTTTGTTATTTTAAGCGACGTTTCGACGCAGTTGCATGCGTCGTGCTCACGAGTGGACAAAGACAAGCTGACCTTACCTTTGTTATTTTACTCGACGTTACGACGCAGTTGCATGCGCCGTGGTCACGAGTGGACTGGAGTGCGGCGGCTGCGACGTTCACTGGTTTGATACGAATTCGCAACAACCCTCAATGCCTTTGATTATATTCGCGCCTATATACCCGGTGAACAATATTGAGTTAGAATGGGGCATTTTAAAACTCATGTGCCTCTATCTAATAGAATGTAATGTAATAAAGGCACATGCTAGTTTCTGTGTCCATTGATGACACTTGTCTACAGAATTTTATATACAGGAAAGAAAATATTTATGGGCCTTGGAGCGGAACTACCTTAGAATCTAGTCTGACCTGGGAATCGAACCAATTAAACATTTTAAAAAATCACGACCCCTATTTATAATGATGATTCAGAATAAAAGTTATCCTTGTCTAATTTTAGTTGGTACCATACCCGGGTCAGACTAGCGAAATTTTTAACTAAATTAATGCAGTTTTGTTTCATTTAAAAAATAACCAATGTCCTTTCAGTAAAATAAGATAACTAAAGGACTTAAGGTAGTTTCCCTCCAGGGCCCATAATTCTTTTCCAGTCTGTATATTTTAGACGAAATGAGAACAATTGTATGATAGTTAGTTAGTGGCTCGACTTGGGTATTTGCTGCCTAGTGTAGTTAGCTACGAAATTACGGCACTAAAGGGATCCATGTACCTGTTTCGTTTTTACGTGTGACTGGCGTGTTCCACTATATCTATTACATACACACATCAAGTGTCTAGGGATCAAGAACATTTTTAGCTCTGAAAAAAAAACTAATTTATTTAAATCAAATATAATCTTCTGGATTGGTCTCCTAACTAATTCTCCATGCCTGTGTCAATGACTTATCACCACATTTTGAAGAAATTATTAATGAATTCAGTTTTTGTAAAATATATTCTTGATTGCAATCTTTTAAAATGTACTTGATTCCTAGACACTTTTGATGTGTGTAGGTAGTTTGTTGGTGTAAGTTTGTACGCATTTTAAATTGTGGAACGCACGCGTATTGTAGTGGGATGAGGGTTATAAGACGGCCTTTGTCTCTTTCATCATCATAAGCTACATGACGTCCACTGCTGGACGAGGGCCTTCCCCAATGATTTCAATAATCATTTGGGGGGGGAATGCCAATAATCACCACGCTTGGCAGGCGGGTTGGCGATCGCAGAGGACTTGTGGTTCAACTTTGTCCCATTACTTCGTCAAAATCTTGCTTAGAAATGTCACTTATGGGCTTGATCACACCTCACTATTGCCTATGAGACCAGCTTGTGTATGAAACTTGATTGAACTAAAGTAGGATTTTAACAAAGTCTAACTTCGCTATACTGCGTGTAAAAGGACCCCGAGCAATATACTTAGAAACGTTTGGTTCGTCAATATGAAAGTAAAAGTTGCTATGGCGATAATTCGGAAAATGGAAAACAAAATTTCGACCATTTCTCGGGGTCCTTTTACACGCAGCAGGTTAAATATTACTAAGAAATACTGATTCCACAAATTCCCACCGCTAAATCCACAAAGTGGGTATTTGTGGAATAATCCAATAAAATGTGAAAGGATATAGAAAGTAAGTTATAAAGCAAAGTATGATTGTAAAATAGTCTATTATGGTTCACATGACGTTACGTAGTTAGTTAGTAATGTATGTATAATCTGACTGTTGGCGCGAAACGCGTTCGGCTTTTAAAGAATTTAGAAAAAAAGCGTAGTGTTTTGTTGCGGCGGTTCTTCACATTTAAAATTTAGTTTTATAGAACTTAGTGAGCCCCAAAGAGACTTGTATAAGTTCCCACCAGTTCTACGTGACTCCTTTTTCGTTTTATCTCAACAGTTCTATAGGACTTAATCAATTAGGAACGACTGGGATGTGTCCCGGCAGTCCAAGTAGGAAATGACATTATCTAAGTACCTTTATCTTTCCTTTAAAGTCTTAGTAGTACACATGAGCTGACATTCTCATTAAGTACTGATTAAGAAAAGAAAATTCAAGGATTGACGAAGCACAACGCTGCCGGGATTTTTAAAATGGTCGGGTTATCAATATATCCATAGAGCTTTTCAATGGGGAATTTTCAGGGCCCCTGTTTCTCTTAGCTATGACAGATGGCGCTAGTTGTATTAGGGGGACCAATGTCAACGAAATTACTAACTTCAAGCAGTCCGTATTGAAGGAGACAGTTTTTTTTTTATTGTTTGTCTATATGTTACAAGAGTGTCTGAAGTGTGTATAAATAACTCGCCCAAACACCCAGACAGAATATTAAATGTTTAAAACATTTAATATCATGTCAGTGCGCGTTTCCTTAAAAA
Organism: Conopomorpha cramerella; assembly: GCA_012932125.1. NCBI lineage: Eukaryota > Metazoa > Arthropoda > Insecta > Lepidoptera > Gracillariidae > Conopomorpha > Conopomorpha cramerella. Next base: position 15,897 of record SJJU01009738.1, on the reverse strand, counting down.
ATGATTTACCCAGACAGAAGTCCCCCTGGATATCTACTAGCGACATCTGGATAAGAAACTTTTGTAGTTTGAAAATTCCCCATTTACCTATGATAATACTTTATTATAAGTATAGAAAAATCCGGATACCCGGCCTCTACACACCAAACCCGCTATGTTGTGCTGCCGTAGACATCACAATACTTTAGTTTGCGAGAAAATAACAAAGTGTAATAATATAATGCAATAAAAGCTAACGAAGCTTCAAAGAATTTACCACCATCAGCCACATGATGTCCACTGCTGGACTATGGCCTCCCCCAGTGAATTGTACAAAGTATTGTGATCGTTATATTCCAGCAAAATAAAACCAATCATATAGATTACATAATTATTTATATTGTGTCACAATAATTATATTTACAACTGAATAAAATGTAACTGATATTTTTATACGACTTCATATAAATTGAATAAATTATTTTAACTATATCACATTTTTTTTAAAATAGCCATCAAATTTAAACTCTAGTCTAAAAGTAGGTATATATGGTTATCCAATACAAATAAAAAAGTTGTTGTGTCTGTATGTGAGCATTGTCTTTATAGTAGTCTCTTTTTGACATTTGAAATGAGGATATTTACTTTTTTTTAAATCAACAAAAGATTGAGTCAGAAGACGAATGGGGAATTTTCTTTGACGTTTTTCTGACAGATTTTCGGGCTAAGAACTGTCATTACTTTCAAACTTTGTTTGGAAAGTATGACAATAATGACAGTTCTCCATCAGAAAAATGTCAAAGAAAATAAAATACCCCATTATCATAGAATAAAGTAGGTAGTTGCATCTTTTTCGTTTTCAATCATCGTTAACAGAATGTTTCTTTTACGTTCAGTAAATAAAATAATCCCTTATCGTATAGTGGTATTCATAAAAAAAAACTTTTTTATTTGTATTAGGGTGTGTGAGATCAAGATAATAACGGAATATTGTGTTGTTTTTAAACATCAACTAAAAATATAGCGGTTTCAATTCAAAAGCATAGACGTAACAGAATGGTGCAGTGAAAACATTTAAATAAATCCTAACATTTACGCTGTTACTTCGATTCATAAGGAATTCAAGTTCAAATTAACATTATTAATCCGATTTTTTTTTAAACACAGTGAACAAGCGTTTAAACACCATCCTGCCTGATGTTAAGCAGCGATGTGGCCTACGATGGAGCACACTTGTTCATTAGGTACCTATTTACCAGTGGCGTGCACTGGCTTTTACGACAAGGTAGGCAGTAATAGCCAAGGATTGATATCAAAGATAACTTGTCTTTACGAAATATACCTCCCTATCTACTCACCCACAAAACACAGGACCTTCGTTAGCCTATGTCCTGAGTACAATAAAAGAGGAACTAGCAATAACTCTATTATTAGGTCGGGTAACCAAAATACTAAGGTAGACAGTGTATTTTTGCCTATATGGTATGCACGCCAGTGCTATTTACCCGTGACCTGAAGACTTTGTCTCAAAAGAAAATGAGTCTTCTTCTCTAAACATAAAGGTTTACTTTTGTGTAACAGCGAAAATAAACTACTGAGACTTAGACAGAGTGATTATGGACCTATTCCGGTTGTCCACCCTTAATACACCAGGGTGAATAATAGGAAAATGCGCTCATGAGTTGTACCCTGCAATACAATGATCTCAGTTTTATATACAAGAAGTAATTGGAAAATAATAAACTGTACATCAAAATTACTAACTTGCACACCTAAAAAGCCAAAGTTATGATCAGAATGGCAATTAGAAGACCAAATCAGTAATTTTGTGGCTAAGTCAGTATTTTAGTTAGGTTAGGTTAGACTTTTTTGATGCACGTTTAAATACTATCCGAAGTAATTTAGGCAGGTAGTATTCCAGTGCGAGCTAAATATCCAGAGTGGATGTGTGGAAAATGGTGGATAACTGGAATTACACAATGTCCATTGAAAACCTATTTAATATTAATGATGCCGTAATAAAAGAAAACAAAACGTATACAAATCTTAAAAATACAGCAATAAATTCTTAGTGGAATGTGTTCTTTGTTACTATTATACATAAAATAATTCGAGTCGTTAAATAATGTATTTAGTATAAATAAATGCTAACTACATAATATTATAACTAGTAGGTACGTATAGTGTGTGTAAGTACATAGTTATTTCCTTACAAGGAAAATATATACACATTTATTTTCTCTTTCCCACATAGGAATACTTAAAACGTCAGAAAGGGATAGAAACTACTGCGAGTTCAAAATCCATACGAACAAAAGTAAACTGTTTTTTTTTTATACAAATATCTTAGAAATTGACATAAATATTGAAGTTAAAAAACGCTCATCAATTCAATCACGCGTCTAGTCAATTCGTGTACATTTTTTTAAATAATTAAATTACAAAAGGACTAAGTTTTGTGCTGTCAAAATGTTTACAATAAAAGTCACGCACAAGACACCGTGTGTTTCATAGAAAAACTAGTCAGAAAATCCTTTATTTAGACATCTCGTTCTAATCCCACACCCTGTATTCGTTTATATTATACATCCGCGCTTCGACATCAAGGACACTTAAGACCCATATTCTCAAAACTGCCCTCAAGCTCTCAGCTCAAGTAACGTTTGTCCCACTCAAAACTCATGTTCGAGTAAAAGAGACGAACTGAAACTTGTACGGATTATTCTTTCACAATACGGGCCTAAAACACGTTGATATATAAATGATTGGTTCACACACCTTGTGGTGTGCGGGTTTCATCACGATGTTATCCTTCACCGTACAAGCGTTGCGTTGCGTACATAGGCTCTGAAAGAGTCCCATTGTTACACGTCCAGTAGCCGGACTCGAACTCGGGACCTCCGGTTACAAGTTGAGTGTCCGACCAACTGGACCACAGACGCTCTTTTTTTTTATAGAAAAATATCTACATTAAAAACCTGTATATGTCTACAACATTGAGTGCGCACTCAAGAAGGCAAGTATTACAGCGACATCTATAAAGATTTCACAGAACTAACTCAACAAATCCATCATGTCGGTATTACTAAGTTTCTTTGGCGCAGCATTATTAATACTACCATTTTGACTCGTGTTCGACGGCAAAAGTGACTCGAAGGCGGACCAATCCTGTTTCGCGTTCGTGTTTTGATTCGCCCATTTGTTGTTGAAATTCGCCGCGCTGGGATTGGGCCAGTTGTTCACGAAGTTCTGCTGGTAGCCGCTAGATGGCGTTGGATTGTTTAGTGTCGAGTTGAAGTTGGCGTTTATCATGGGAGCTGATATCGATTGTGGCATAGGCCTTGCCGGTTGCGACGACAGTTGGCTGAGATTTGATTGCAGAAGGGAACTGGTCAAGTCGACCGGTTTTGGCGCTTGCCTCGGCTTGGCAGCTTGAGGCGTCGGCGGCGGCTGCTGAGTTAGTTTTTTCACCGTTTCCTGCTGTTGGGCTATCCTGTAACGATAGTGCAGGATTGTCAGTAGGTACAGTCGGCCAAGAATCTGCTCCACCACCCTAAGGTTGAAACTCGTATGAATGTCATCAGGGGCGGTACGTCCATAGAAGCAAATAAGCTCTGCATACCCTGGCAAATTGACTAAAACAATAGCGTAGTTAGGTATCTATAACACATTTAGTCGTCACGTAGGTACTGTAAATTAGGCAATTTATCTATAACAGACTTTCGGTTATTTAAAATGTGTATCGAAAACACAAATTCGCTCTAGACCAATCAAAACACTAATCTTTCATTAATCTATTCTTCCGCGTGTCAACGAAAACAAATTCGTGCAATGTTGCATCATCGTTCCATCGATAGGTAACACAAATTTCGCCTCAACCAATCAAAACATAGTATTTAGCGCATCAACGAAAACAAATTCATGGGACGTTGCCGCTTCGTTGCATCGTCTAGCCCGGGGAAGCTGCTAGACCTCAAGCTTCCTATTTTTTCTCTTTCTCTGTATACATCCCTTTCACCTCGGTCGATTAGCGCGGAGCGTTACTATGAAAAATATGGAGAAATTTACGCCACAGCGTAAGCGCAGCTTCTTCCGCATTTTTTCATACATTATTGGAATAATAAGGGCTAGAATGCTATGACAGTGCGTAAATATGTGCGACAGAGAAAGAGTGTATGTGTGAGCGAGCGAGAGAGATGTTGCCGGCCATGTTGACATATTGCAAGTATTGTTTATTTACAATGGAGTATGCATTGTTTTAGGTTATGTTATGTACGTTCATTCGCGCCTTTATTTTATAGAATAATTAAATTAGACAAAAATGGAGACTAAGGTGTGAAAGTGATGTGTGTAAAAGTGAGTCGTTAAGTTACAAATGTGGGTCGATTCTCTGAACTAAATATGAATGAAAAGTGTGAGAAGTGAAAAGCGGACGAATTTCGCCGGGATTGTTTTTATTTGAACTTGGAGCAAACACAAGGTATTATGAGGTAGGTAGTTTATTGTTTTTTTAGTGTATTTACTTAGACTAAGGTATTAATTATGTAGTGCTTTGGGAAGAGGAAGGCATTCCACAACGATCTGTTCAGTTCAGTCAGAATCAGCTGCTTAGCAAAATTTTGGGACGTAACGTAATTAGATATTAATTTTGCTAAACTAGTGATTGATGTTGTGATCTTCTATTGAAATATTTTGTAGTCTGGCACAAAATTGGTACCTACTTAATGTTATTTTAGTGTCGTATGTACCTACTCATAGGAGACAGCTTACCCTGATGAAAATTTCACGGCCCACGCCACGTTATACACTACCTACTTTCTAGATACCCATAGCATCTTGAATTACAGAACAGTAAGTGGCTACGTTGACAGTTGTCACCGCGGTCCGACCACCTACATCAATCAACAATTGGTCCACGAACGGTGCGTGAGCCAATTTTTAATTGATGTAGGTGGTCTGACTGTCTGTAGTTGTTTTTTAATCAATTTCACAATGGATCATGGAATGCACTCCGCGAAATGTTGCCCATAGCTGTCACCGATATGAGGTAGTTATCTGGACTAATGTCTGTTGACACTGGCAATTTAATTTCAGCTGCTTCAGAGAGGACTCTGCACGATTTCGCTAGCGATTCTGTCCCTCCTTAATATAGCAATTTCGCGAAATTGTCTTCCGCCAAAAGAAAACATTACTGAGTGCTCACGTGAAATGCAGTATTAGCATTGATTACAAAGCTTTTTTTTAACTTAAATCATACAGCTCAGAATAAAGAAGTAAGTTTTTCGTAACGCTATCTATCACTCTGTGCATACTTATCGTGCTCCAAAGTAGAATATATTCAAAACGCTACGGAGCCATTCATAATTTCCCCTCGACTCGTGATTGGCCGTTTCATTTTTCATTATGAAATATTCAATAAAATTGTGAATATATTAACTGAAAGCTAATTGAGTCTTGTTTTAGATCATACGAATTTAATTGATACCTTTTAAAGCATTTACCGTTGAAAATAAATTGGTTCTGGTTACGAAATTTAACAAGTGTAGGTATAATACAAGTAGGTCAAAAGAAAAGGCTGCACTTTTTTATTGATCCCTTAGGTTCGCGGCTTGTCTTCTTTTGATATGAAATATGTATCATCGAAGTATGTAATTAATGCATTGCCAGTGGCAGCCGAACTTAGTGGAATAAAATTTCGTTTTAGAGCGATTCTGTTTAATTATTTATAATACCATATCACTGCTTAACACCAGGCAGGATGGTTCTCGAACGCGTGTTCATAGTGAAAAAAAATATTTTAAACCATTGTGATAATTCGTGATAAACTACTATGTAGACTAATTATAGTGTGAATTTATTTTGCCTTATTTATATTCTAACGGCGATGGGCACACCCCCTATCACGCTTGATGAACTGTAGGTATTTGCTTAGCAAGTGCTTCTGTCTACCCCGCTTTGAGTTTAAAAGGCGTGAAGTGTATGTAGTATTTTTGTTGTGAGTGTATTTCATTTCGAATTTTAATGAAGACGTTAAAAAATAATAAAACGTCGAAACTATTTTTATTTATTCTTCACAAGTATCTACGCAATCATGTTCCATTTTCAAGTAATCAAAATATTTCCCTTACACGAACATTTTAAATTAAACACCAAAATAACATTTTGAGCCAGTAGAGCATACAACACTGTACCGACTAGAAGATCAGATCAAATGACGGTATTCAAAGGAACACTCAATACAAACCCAATACAGACATAAAATACTAAAATTTAAATGACAAAGCCTAGCTTGTAAATAAGACTTCCAATACAAACAGTTTTTTTTAAAGCTAACTTATCTCTGGCCAGTTTTACTTGAACCATACTGTTTTGAAGTTTGTTTGCTTTGCGAGTTCTAAAGGTAAACTGTAGAAGTAAGTTGTAAGAGTGTTTTCAGTTTATAGTAAGAAAGGTCAGTTTATTTACTGTTTGATTATAGAGTGAGAAACACATTGGACCGAATGGCGTTGCGTTTTATTCATGCGCATACCTACATTGAATTAATAAACTGAAGACTTTTTAAATAACAAATTAAGACAGATTTTGAATGGCAACACATACTACATATTGACACAAACGTGGGGGCGTGGCTTGCACTATGCAAGGCACGCGTGTTGTGTCTTTGAGTTTGTGTTGTGTTTGCGTGGTCGATGACGTACCTATGTGTTCGGTGTTATAATTGTAAGGGTCGCCGACACTGGAATACCTGGAACATATTAATTATTTTGTTAGGGAAAATCAACTTCTAAACCAAAGCCTTAGAATCATAGGGGGGTCCTTAGACTTCCACTTCGCTTTTCCGAGAAATACACGCTGTATATCTAAAGTGATATGTGACACAATTATTTCAGTTTTTTCAATCGTGTATGATTGTGGTTATATACTAGCTGCATGTCACTAAAGGCCTCAACTTACTTGTTAATAACTTTGTATAAATGACAGCGCGTTTATTGGTAATTGGGTCAATAATTAAACTTGGTACAAGATTTCGCTAATCTTGGTCGTGAATATTATCTGTGCAAATCCAGAGCAGGTTTAACAGGTGAATAATTATGAATTTAACCTCTATCAACTGTGTTCCTCCCAATACACGGGGCACAAAAGCGAAACAAAATGTGTGACGTGAAAGTAAATTTTCTATAAAAGTAAGCTTCATTGCTAGTATCATTCTGCTAGTACGTATTTGTTTTACGTTTATATTAAGAAAGATCAGCAACAAATAAATACTTCTGACCCTATTTTTCTTAGTAATGAGAAGACAGATAATCTTATCTGTCTTATGATTTATATAAGTACCTATGTATTTAAATAAAAAAAAATATAAGTAAATATATATCGTTGTCTGAATTCCGAAAGATTACAATTACATTGAATTATCTATGAAAAGATGTATGAATGTAGATAAAGCAATAGGGGGTCAGGACCGTGACAAATGAAGATCTGTAGTCTCTGCCTACCCCTCTGGGAAACAGGCGTGAAGTCTATGTATGTATGTAGATAATCTTATCAACCCAGTTGAGGCCACGTTTGTGGGTTCAATGTGTCCTCGGTACAAACGGTCGACTTGAAACCCAACTAAAGGATTATAAAACGTTACAAGTCACTCGTAAATCTTCTCGGAGCGCTACTCTAAGTGACTTTTGAATGAAATCCTTATAAATATTGGATATTAATATCATGTTTATTGGGCAGTAAAAGTTTACGACCGTGTCGGGGACGGCATAGATGTCTAAATAATAACGTGTTTAGGGCACAGTGTTGAATAAAAGTGATATCCGAGTAAAGTTGATGTTATGAGAAAAAGTGACATGCCTTTGAGACTTCGCTTCGCTGAACACGGAGCAGAATATGATTGGAAATGTAAATGATTTATTGCTGAAGTAAATTACTCAAGCTTACAGGTGGAAGTCTATTGTCTTAATTACTACTATGAGAGATAGGAATGAAGCTATATATGTACTTATGTTATACACTTCACGCCTTTTAATCCCAAAGCGGGGTAGGCTGAGGCACGTGCTAAAGCAAATGCCCACGGTTCACCAAGCGTATTTAACTCAACGTCCCGCCTAATTATCATGGAAATCATTGGTAGATCAATACAATTCATAGCTCTATATATCAATCACACATCGAAAGGTTTCTAGGACCAAGTACATTTTAGATGATTGCAATGCGCCAAGAAATATATTTTAATCAAAACTGATACAGGCATGGGAAATTAGGTAAGGAGAACAATCCAAGGAAGATTTTAGATTTGATTAATAAATTAGATTTTTTTCCCTAGACACTTTTCATGTGTGACATTATATTCAAGGCAGGTCAAGTCCAAGTGTCTAAAAACGTTATGTACAATGTAATGGATTCGTATGTTTGTATGGAGTTGCATTAAATTCAATTGGCTTTTATAAAAAACTGTAAAGCCAATTGAATCTGTGTAATGGTATTACACATATTTTTTTTTCATTTGTATTTCGCACCGCATAACAAGGAATATTGAAACTCAATCTAAGAAACTCTCTATCGCTTAAGTGACAGATAAGGGCGGATCCTTTTTTTAATTAACACATTAAGAGGTCGGTATCTTAATCTCTTTGGCGCCAATACTCAAGTCCCAGGTCCTGATAGGAACTATGACGTTATCATCTTACCCTGAAGCGGTCAAGAGAATCAATACAGTGATGTTTTTTTAAAAACCTTTTCGTCTAAAATAAGCTTCTATACCAAGGAGGTCAATATACACTTGTCGAGTGTAAATAAAAAAGTCGGTCCATGTAACAGGACGTTGGAATTGCAGAAAAAAAAATCGCCTCTCAATAGCCGATGTTCTTAGTCTAAAGTAGTTGATAAGCGGTTAGTTTGTCACTTTTTTTTTCACTTAACTAGTGTTTTTTTCATACGTACCTACGTATAATTGCTTGATTTTTTCGCGATCACACATTTTTTTTTGGCAACGTCAACGTGTGGGGTTTAGGTGAAAATCTTAAACAAGATATAGAACATATTTTTTGTTCACTTGGTGTATTTCATCTAATACATGGGGTATAAAGGCGACTTCCTATGGCAAAACAAATGTTTGCCGAGACAACTAGTGCGTAATATTTATTTTATAATTAGCACACTCGGAGGTGTGTACCCGATATGTCTACGAAGGTACTGCCTACCATCCAAGTTTAAGTAGGTATAAAAAAGTTTGCTTTTGTTCATAGTTAAGTATAGGTTATAGACCGAACATATTTATATAATAAATAAATATTCCGGGAAATATTCCTCACAATAACTGTAAGAAAACAAAGGACACACTATAATCTGCAGAACAATTCGAAGAACTAAGAAAGTCATAAATAATGACAAATGAGAAAAAGTACCAAAGTACTGAACACAATTACGAACTACGAATAAACGAAGCATTACGAAGTACCTCAGTAAATTACAGACACACTCTTCAACAATAATTAGAGCACAAAATGCACCGATAACCCGTAGGAGCCAAGCCAAGACACATAAAGAAGAATAAATACCTTTGGAAATCCTTAAACTCCTAATTAAGACAATAACACGTTTCGTACTGAAAACGTTACCAGTTTTAAAAACATCTTTATTAAGTATTTTGTTTATAGTCTCTCTGCATTAAATATGATTTATGTTTTATCATTTAAAATGGTATGTATCTTTTAAGTACTCCTGACTCAGTTATTGCTAAAAAAATAATAATAAATACACTTCACGCCTTTTAATCCCAAAGCGGGGTAGGCAGAGGCACTTGCTTAGTAAGCAAATGCCTACGGTTCACCAAGCGTATTTAACCCAACGTGATAGGGGGTGAGCCCGTTATAGGGTTCACACACCTTTTGGTGTGCGGGTTTCACCACGATGTTGTCCTATTATTATTGCTAAACTGAGAAACTTTTAACGTTATCCGAGTTACAATTGAGCCTGCCTAAGCCACAGTTTTTCATATTCCGACTTAAGTACTTCGTAAATTTACTAAAAACATGTTCAAATAAAATCATTCATGTTAAAGAATCCATAATTTTAATTACAAAAAATACCTAAACATTTGGACAATAAATAATAAGCTTCCATAAAATATCTACACACATAAGTCAAACACATTATTTTAAAAACTCCTAAGCACACGCGCAGTGCTACACGATCCATTTCTTTATTTAACTTTATGCTTTTTACAAATTGTGTTTTCGTCTGTGTGTGTAAGTACCTGTGTGTCGAAATAAAGAAATGTCTATGTCTTATGTAGCTTTCTAAGTATGTTGTTTTCTAACATGTTCTCCACATTTTCTCCATAAAATAAATCTCCATACTGATTGATCCAGGGTTAGGCCAATTTAGCGCTAAAAGACCTCGCACAAAAGGTTCGAAAAAAGCCGTTCAGTTGATTTCGCTGAAACTTGATGGTTGAAAATTGGTGGGGAGGTAGCTTAGAACCGGGAGACGGACATAGAATACTTTTTACCCCGATCCTGTTGGTCGCGTCGCTATATAGAGGGCGTTATAGTTTGTGTGAAGAACTGAAATTACGCGAATGAAATCGCGGGGCGTCCACTAGTAAAAACCTGGTAAAACTCTGATCAACTGTGCAAATTGCAGTTTCTATCTATGCCTGTTAAGGCCAGTGCTGATTTCGGGTAAAAAAAACAATGATACCAGCTCTATTTGTTTCAACTAACTGCGCAAGAGGTAAACTAAATTTGTGTCATTTGAAATGTGAGTACTTAAGTACGGTAGGTACTACTGGACAGATTTTGGCGAAACTAGTTATGCATTAATTACCATGGAAACCAGATAAACTACGGTTAACACCGCGGGGCTCAACGACTTCTCTATATGTATACTACTAATGGAGGCCCCGCGATATCATTCGCGGAGTTTCAGTAAGAAAAAAAAGAAATGGACTTCACTCCTTTTAATCCCAAAGCGGGGTAGGCAGAGGCACTTGCTTAATAAGCAAATGCCCACAGTTCACCGAGCGTATTTAACCCAACGTGACAGGGGGTGAGCCCATCGCCGTTATTGGGTTCACTCACCTTGTGGTGTGCGGGTTTCATCACGATGTTGTCCTTCACCGTACGAGCGTTGCGTTGCGTACAGTTTCAGTAAGTATTTTATGCAAACTATACAGCAACGCGTCTCAAAGGATTGGGATAAAAGTTCCTATGCCTGTCTTGTGATCTTAAACTACATTCCCACGAATTTTCAGCGTAATCGGTTCAGCCGTGTAACTATCACGACTTTCTTTTAATTAAATAGTTTACCAAAATAATATAAAATACAACAAACTTTCTCCATGTTTTACAATCTAAAAGACTAGTTGGATTGTAGTAATTTTTCATTATGTGGCCGCCTATCTCCCGATTCTATCACAAGCGATTTGTTGCCATTAAAACAAGCTACAGCAACACACACCGAATCGATAGCAGACTAATAAGATCACAAGACAATAACAATACAAAAATACATGTACAATACAAAAATACAAGGTAAAAGTACTATGTATAAAACCGCCCCCGCACACTTATCCATTAATTTCAAACCGAGTTAAGCGGAGACGGTTACCTTGCACTGTTTACTTCAACTGACATAAATGTCAGTAAAAAAAAAAGTTACCCATAAATCTACCAATAAACATAATCTACGAATACCTAAACCTACCTAAAATATAGTGATTATTAAAGCCGAAACTTTGAAAGATAACCACATTAAGTCCGAAACATGTCCCCTCAGGGTTCTACAAGGAGGGCCACTACTGTCCTAAGGTCACCTCGAGTTATACAAAGAGTTATTTAAAAAGATCTCCCGAACTAAGCATCATGTTTAGAAAAAGGAACTCATCTTCTCAAAGATGTTTACTTATTTTTTTTATTGCAAAAAAGGATTTATATCTGTAAAGATCTAAGAAGCTTGTGATTTATGATACCCAGCACTGCAACTCTTGTTAGCAGTTGGGTAAGAAATTTGCATCGAATTAGGTGTATTAGAATGTTGAATTTAATCGTCGAATCGAATCGGTTGAAAATTCACCGCGATATCGATAAGCGATATGCGGAGCATCTGGGCCTCTCGGACGCCTTCGGTAGATTTAAAAAAAATAGTTTTCATATTATTAAAATAGAGGAGCCGATCACCGACGCACACGTGGCAGAGATCAGTACACCCCTAGTTCAAAGGCGGCCGTCATTGACTGGGGTATACGAGCGCTGGACAGAGGGGCACTGAGAGATATCTGCTGAGCCTTAGGTACCTCCCGGGCATCATCATCATCATCATCATCAGCCCATACCTGTCCACTGCTGGACATAGGCCTCTCCAATTGCACGCCACTGTGATCTGTTTTCGGCTTCTCGCATCCAGCTTCTGGCAGCCATTTTGCGTATATCATCAGTCCACCTTGCCTGAGGGCGTCCTACACTCCGTTTTCCGAGACGCGGTCTCCACTCGAGAACTCGTTTTCCTCCCGGGCATGCTAGGACCTAAGTAAGTAATTATCAAAACATTTTTTTAACAATTATTAAACATTTCAAGCACGAAGTTTAAAAAATAAAAACGAAATATAAACAAAAGAACTATAGAGACACCATACTGACTTCTTTTTATCGCTATGAATAACCGCAATATGATGTTGTCAAAGATCGCGCTAGGGTCTTCTGTCGGTTCTTCACGTACCTACCACTACACTGCATAGACAACCCGCCCAGAACCAAAGAGAATATAATCACTACGTTTTACCCCGAACCACTAAATACGTACTTACTGAATACTGCTTAATTTTTTTTTTAATTTATTTTTTTCTTCACCAGACGTCGCCAACTTTTTTCTCGACTGCCAGTCAAACGCACTAGTGAAATTGTTTACCCAACAGTGTCCGAGCGATATTGCATCGCACATCCGACGGGCAAGATTGATATTGTCGGTGTACTTTAACACCATTGGTAGGTGCACTACCTATACGGTACGGAACGGATGCTCGTGCGCAGTTCCCACGGCGCACGCGCAAACCGCCCACGGCAATCTCCCGCCAAACTTACACAACAGTGATTATTACCGGCCTACCTAGTTGCTTTTCTTTGGTGCTTTACTTTTGAATTGTACTGTTCTGGAATTAAGGCGATTTATGACTTGTTAATTTATACTCGTAATGTTCTACCTAATTGTTAATATGATGGAAAAGGATTTACTTTTAGATGTCTGAAACCTAGGAAAAGGTGTGTGTATACATATGTATATAAGATAAAAAAATATAGTGAGGAACATTAGTACAGTCAGAGCTACGTTTTGGGATTACCATCGGCCAATTTGTACCCAAACTGAGCAAATTGGAAACGAAGACATGCAAGTTGTAACGTCTTCCCTTACTTAGACTAGTGGTAGAAGCACCACCCCAGGTAAAGCACGGTGGATTCGGTCTCCTACTTATTACTACACTGCTTCACTAACAAAGCAATACTATAATAATTGTGAGTACCTATCATAAGATTAACATTGAAACTGCACCTTACAGTACGCATAATAGAGTCTAAAATCAACCGAATCCAAAACTGTATACAGTGGCGTGTTCGTCGCATTTAGGCCCCGCAACTGGCGGTGCACAATCGCAGCCACCTTCAGAAGCCGTGACAGTATAAAAATCACATCCCCATCGCGCTGAACGTGGCCCGGGGGCTCGTCCAGTCGGCCAGGAAGCCTCACGGACTGGATTACCGCCAGCTCCCCGTGGCAGGCGGAACGAAAGTCACGGGTCAGGACGATAAAGTGGGATATCGGATGTGTTCACGGGGTTCCATAGTAGTTTTTAAGGTTGAACATTGTCGGAGATGAGTACGGAAGGCGACAAACTACAGTAGATGTGGGATTACTGGTGTTACCTGAGAGCGCTTCTTATTTATTTATTTATTAATTTATTTATTTACACACTTTAACATCCTTACAGGTAAGCCCATTGCGATATAAAAGTAAATAATAACAAAATATATGTTTATATATAGTCTTATGATTTGTCAATTACGATGTTTTGTTTAACACTGATTTTTAACTGTCAATAACTGCACAATTCGCATGATAAGTCATGCGAAAGTAATTCTATCATAGGATCATAAGAGTGATAAATTAATGCAACATGTACTACTGATGCGGCAAATATAGCTCGTACCTACATGGAAGCAGAGATGGGTATTTTTTATAGTAGGTTATGTTCATGCCATTCAGTGACATATTTAAAAAAAACGTGCAATGACTTTGTATTAAATATTTAAACCACGGTATCATTCAGTCAGGCAATAATATAAGTTCACCGTCCTGATTAATAACCTAACTCACGGCCGAACCCTAAAAATAAGCGATAGCCGAAGGCAACCGTCCCGTCGAGGTTACCGAGCCGTATGGGAAACGAAAAAAATATGCAATTCTTACTTACATTACGCGCAAGTAAACCTTTTAACACTACATTGAACCGAAGTATAAAGATGAAAACTTTGTTGGCATATTATTATTACAGCCTTTGTCTTCTTTTTTCTGAATGACCACCGGCATGGAAATTTGGCTTAAATATACTGTTTATATCCTGTATAAATGAACATAATGTTTCTGTAAAATGTACTGACTATCTCGTTATTGTCATGTAGGTATAATCTGTATCATAGATCTATCGATAAAAAACAACTGAAAATAGGTAATTAAAAAAAGAGCAACAAGTCAAAATAACAAAACTTGAAGAGAAAAGAAATGACCAAATTTGAAGTTCGTTTTTTACTTATTTTTACCCGGTTTTAAACTTATTTTACGTTATATTCTGTCTACTTATTTTATGATTAGATTTTCACTTATACTTCTACTTTTAAACTTGTTTATATTACTAGTGGACCGGACAGACCTTGTACTGTCTTAACTATTAATATAAATATTAGCAGTGGGTGTCATTTTCTTCTTTCATAACAACGTTCTGACGACATTGATAAGCAAAGAATTAAAGAAATCGGTTCAGTCGTTAGCGAGTTATGCGCTTACCAACACATTTTACGATTAATTTTTTATTTATATTATAGGTTAGCTGTTAGAATATACTTGACAGCCTATCATTTTGTACTTCTGTCCTCTGTTGGCATGCGAAACGAGTTAAATAAAACTACAATACATATAATAGGCTCATCATCAGTCACATGAAGTCCACTACTGGACAAGGGCCTGCCCCAATTTCAATAAACATGTGAGGGGAAATGCCAATAATCGCCAAGCTTGGCAGGCTGGTTGACTTTCGCAGTGGTGTTGTGGTTTAACTCACAGAGAATGCCGCTGCCCGTTCTCTGGATAGTTCCCTTGCTTCCAATATGACAAATATTTTCTAAAGGTAACAAATAATATGTGATAGACCGTAATCCACGACTAATCTAAAATAACCCGAAAAAGGTTTTTCATTCAAGAAGTCAAAGTAACGACACTTCGGTGCTCAACGCCCCGGCTAATATTAAGAATTTCGCCAACAAGACACGATGGCAAACGAATACGTGTCCAAAGGTAGAAGCTGTTACAAAACAAATCCTCACACACCATATCTCACGACTCACCCACCATCATCGGAAGGAAAACAAATAGCTGTAATCGTAAAGTCGAAAAACTTGACATTACACAACCAAAATAAACTTGGCCTGTTTAACAAAACATAAATAAAGAAGAGCACGCTCAAGTTACAGTGTTCACATTTTTATTGGTTCGTTTATTCGGCAATTGCAGGAATAAGAAGATTTACGATGTGTTTGTTGAGAGAAAGATATGCAGCGTTTATGAAATTTCCCATCCGAGGAAATAAATCGCCGTGAGTGAATTTCTTCAATTTATTGTTCAGATGCACTTTGTATGTAGTTACGAACAAAA
>SJJU01009735.1:0-15288 GCA_012932125.1 Conopomorpha cramerella | reverse complement strand
GTGGTCTACGATGGAGCACACTTGTTCAGTAGGTACATTACATTTACAAAACAGACAATTGAAAACAGTATTATCGCGTTTTCGATGTCGTATAGTTCGTGCATTTCGTGAATGCGCGTGGGCTTTAGATGTGCGAGTCGTATATGGACACGCTAGTTGACAGTTCAAACGAACAAAACTGCCACACACACGTCTTAAGGCCCGCGCGCATTCATGAAATGCACGAACTATATTACAAAAATAAGTATATTCAGCTTATCTTTTCCAAATCATAAAAAACGTTCATCAAGCTTTGTCTTATGCTACTGTATGCAATAGGACGTTAATGACGAAATAAACTTACCGCCGTCGCGTCTGTGGTCCAGTTGGTCGGATACTTGACTTGTAACCGGGAGGTCCCGGGTTCGAGTCCGGCTACTGGACGTGTACCAATGGGACTCTTTTTCAGAGCCTATGTACGCAACGCAACGCTCGTACGGTGAAGGACAACATGTGATGAAACCCGCACACCACAAGGTGTGTGAACCCTATAACGGCGATGGGCTCACCCCCTGTCACGTTGGGTTAAATACGCTCCGTGAACCGTGGGTACTTGCTTTAGCAAGTGCCTCTGCCTACCCCTCTTTGGGATTAAAGGCGTGAAGTGTATTTATTTTTTAAACTTATTTTTATTTGATATACAATATAAACACAGAAGAGGACGAAGAGTCCGGTAAGGACTGGTCGGACCTCGAGCGCGAAGCCGAGGAGGAGGACAAGAAGGAGCACCACGGGGGATTCCGCGAGAACTTCGACCGGAAGCGGAAAGGCGGCTACGACTCGGACGAGGGCCGCAGCAAGAAGAAGAGCTCGCACAAGTCCAGCCACAAGAGCTCCAGTTCACACAAGAGCTCCTCGCACAAAAGCCCATCAAAAAGCAGTAGCAGGTCAGTTATTGTACTAGGGTTCCAGAGAAATCCAGAGCTAGTGTCTCTGGATTTTAAGTTTGTTGATGTAGCAACTGATATCTTTGTTGATATAATGAAATGAAATGTATTGTTCGTATTGCTATTATTTGTATCTTATAACTTTGCTGTAAAAAATGTGCTTTACGTTTGCCAGTTACCAGTAAAAAAAAAAATTAAATGTTTAACTAAATTAGTGTTTTGTCCATTTCTATCATTTCAAATTAACTTCACGTGTGCTGAAGACAAAATAATGTCTATGTGATTCATTGACATACTTTTGTCTATACAACTGTCAATGATAATGACATTTAATGTTCATAGCAATGTATATTTAGTCGTGTTTATGAAATCAGGCCGTGAAAGTTATCAAAATCCTACTGTAACGTCTCGATACTTTAGTAAAAGTGTAAGTTAACAAGTGACGTGTTGTTTTCCCCCACCAGTCCGTCTAAGAACCGCGACAAGCACCACAAGTCGTCGCACAGCAGCAAGGAACGCGACCGACACGGCGGTGGCGGCGGCGGCGGCAGCAGCAAGTCCAACGGGCACAAGGCGGAGCACAGGTCGCACAAGCGCGGCCGCGACGACAGCCGCGATCACGACCGCACGCCCAAGAAGCATAAGTCAGTAAAATAAAGAAAAAATACACTTCACGCCTTTTAATCCCAAAGCGGGATAGGCAGAGGCACTTGCTAAAGGAAATGCCCACGGTTCACCAAGCGTATTTAACCCAACGCCAAGGGGGTGAGCCCATCGCCGTTATAGGGTTCACACACAGGGAGTGCGGGTTTCATCACGATGTTGTCCTTCACAGTACGAGCGTTGCGTTGTATAAGTCAGTCTTGTTTTCTAACTCTCCTGTCGCTTGGTCCACTCTCACTATACCCTTTTTCATGGCTGAAGAGTTTATTACATTTCTGCATTAGCGCGTCTTTTTTTCAATACATCTTAAAAATGAACTAAACTACAATTTCAAAAGAAATTAGTCCTACAAAAACTGCGAAATTTTTGCTGAAGTGTTAATATACTTCATTGTGTGAAAACATCATCAAGTGTCAGGGCTCTTCAGCCATGAAAAATGGTATAATATGAGATTATACACAACGAGACTTGCAATCAACAATCTGAAGTTTTGAATAAAACGAGACAACAATATGAAAAAAATTGCATGAGTAAAAAAGGGTAAAAAAACATATTTTCTGTTCCTTATTGCGTACTGTGCAAACTTTCATTTTGTTAGTAAAAGTGACAGATTGAAGGTGCTATGCGGCTTCAAAGAATATTGTGTTTAGTCTGAGATCACGATGTATTTATGCTTGGGATAATCGGATATATCAAATTGACTTAGCGATATTTATACATAAACGTGACGGTTGTGTGCAGCTCAAGCAATGAGCAAAACATCAAGATCTCATTTTCAATTTGTAATGTGGGTATCAGATCGGTATATCAATAATATCTCTTTATTCTTCCTTCCGAATTCTGTGCTGTGTATTTTGTAAGACATTTAATTAAGATTCATTTTCTTGCAGAAAATAAGTGTACGGTACCGAGATCGCTGAATGTTCTGCACCCAGAAGATGGGACCTGCCCGATGCCAGCGTCCTTCATTAGTAATATAATAAAGTTACTGTTGATTTTCGTCCGCCGAGTAGATACACAAACTTACTTCGAACATATCTTGTCTCGCTCACGCATCCGGTTTATTGTTGAGATGGCAATAGTGTCTCGGTAATTAACCTGAATATGTACTGTAGAAGGACCGTTTTAATTTTGCACTCTTTGACAGATTGTACATAATTTTGAGTTTAGACTTTATCACGTTGAAATAGGGTTAATTATGAACCTATCCACTGATCAACTGAGACAGTAGTGGCAATAAGTACATTGTCGATTTAAGTTTGTGCATCCAAACCATTCCCAGTTTTAAGGGTAGATTGATATTGTTGACTGGTGCGCGAAAAAATAAAAAAAAAAATCAATTTTACCAATAAATAGATCTGTTGAATCAACATTTTGTACGATTTTCTATACAAGTATTGTTTTAAAGTGTCGTGTTATATGTTTTGTCAGTTTGATGAATCTACCCTTATCCGTAGTGTTAAAGTTATGTCTATTTATGTAATTCCATTGTATAATTAATTGTAATTTAATACTTTGCTCTCAATCATGGTGGAGATCAAAGATCGATGCACATGAAGAATAAAACAGCATTTTTTTAAATGTATTTTCTTTTTATTTATCCCATTTCGCTAAGGAACTGTCTGATTCAAATAATTTACATTCAGTAAACATTTGATTAACAACAATCGTAAACTTGATTGGTTTATCATATTTACAAACAAAACATACTATAAATATTTGTACAGAATTAATTAATACAACTTATGTTGTAAGCATTTTTCTATCAACTTATTTTGTGAGTAATCTGTAAATAGATGATTTTTTTGTCAACTGCAATTACATAAAGCATTCTATTTAATTCGTACATTACATTGCTTTAAAATCTTTTTACCCAGATTTAAAATTTATGAAAAAAAAATTGTATTCATAAAATACGTTTGCCAATATCGTGCCTCTAGCCACAAAAAATCTACAAATTAACTTATACAGATTACTCAAGTAAATAACGAAGCACCTATTAAATCTAACTGTCAGAATCCTGCGCAGCGACGACAGGCCCCCGCGGCAATACTGTTATTCGCTTTTGTTCCGGAAGCTTTGACACTTCCGGTTTGCTCTGTTCATGGTCCTGAGTTTCCGGTGAACTCCAGTACTTCTTATTGACTAGCATTAGTAACATCAATGCCGGGAGGTGAATGAGGGAATACCGGAACAGTTTCCTGGAACTACCGCTGTCCGATTTCTTGTAAAACTGCCATGCTGTAGAGGAAAAAAAAATTTTCAATTAAAAAAAATCCTTAAAAAACTTGCAGTGGGATGAATCCCAGTTCGTGTACTGCGGTTTGCATGTCCGGTTTATCAAGTTTCTTTCAAACAGTAGCGTCATTCGTTTTACCTCGAGAACTACTTAGTTAGTTTTAATATTTTAAAAGTGTATTTTTTTAATATTATTTATAGTCGGCGTCATCTAAGAAGCAAATTATGACAGGCCGATGGACATGCCTAGCTTAGACTGATAGTGTTGTAAAATACTGGAAAGATTCGATTTATTTTAGAATCTATTAATGAGCGATGATTTGGTACCATCAATTTTACACCAAAAATTATAGTTTTCGAAAGTGTTTTATGAGCAGCAGACAATGCATTTTATGCTTCGACAAGATGAAACCTTTTTGTTAGCCGTGCATAATAAGTGCTTGCTGCAGAGCTTATTATATTTATTTAACATATAACTGCATAATCGAAACGTTGTCACTTCAATTCATGAACATACGAACACACTGCTCTATTAATTGATGACGAATAACTAAGAAGCCATAGGGCGTTCAACGTTGCGATCCAAAATGTTCGTATCGTGTTGAATATCTCGTAGTTGAATTCGTTAGTAAAACTAAAAAAAAATATCCTAAAAGAAAATTAACTGCAGGTACGTTAATTAAAAAAAACAAGTGTGTAAACATACCCAAGTAAGTGAAGTAGAGGTTTATAGGTAGAGCCTCGGTGGCGAACCACACGTTGGTGAGTCCCAGCGCCGGCGCCGCGCAGCACGCCGCCGTGATGGCCAGCGTGTGACGTAACGCCACGCGACGGCACAGGGCTAATGTACAAACGATGTAATTGTTAAGATTAGTTCCAGACTCGTCGTACTCTAGATTCGACGTATTCCAGATCTGTCGTACTCTATATTCGTCGTAATACGTAGGTACAGTTGAGCAGGCACAAAGTTAGCTCTACAAATGATAATACCTCTTCAGGTACGTGAAACCTCTTTAGAATGATGCTGTCATTGTCACGGCTCTTGTTTTTACATCGTAATATTAGATTGTGTTATAAGCTAATTTATCCTATAAACATAGAGTAATAATAATTATTATTTTTTTAATTATAATTCATTTTAAGAACCCAAAGTAACAATTTGTATTTTATTTGGTGGACTGTATTACGACGAATCTGGAGGACGTCGAACCCGGAACAAATTATTGTTACACTCCATTTATTCCGAATCTGCACTGTTTAACGATTCACTCTTGTACTGTACAACATTTCATCGAAAATATTTTTTCTATGTCTCGCTTATCGGTTCGCCACATATCACGCAGACACATCTCGATAACTTAGGCCGCGACGGTTAGACGATTCGTTATGTTCAGAACAAGTTAAATATTAAAATGGTTGTTCTTACATTACGTCCATTTGCCAGAGGGGTTAGCAGAGATTATGGATCTCCACTAATCACAATGGTTGGTTCTTATGAGTAAATAAAGATTTTTTTAAGAGCTACTAGCGAGATTTTATTTTATAATTTGCCATTTACGCAAACCAAACGGTTTGCATCCACTTTCATAGTGCGAACCGCCAGGAGGTGGAACGACTTGCCGGAGTCTGTGTTTCCTGCGCAACTACAGTCTGAAGGTCTTCAAGTCGCGGGTGAATAGGTACCTAATGAACAAGTGTGCTCCATCGTAGACCACATCGCTGCTTAACATCAGGTAGGATGGTGGTCAAACGGTTGTTCATAGTGATAAAAAAACAAAGACTAAGAGTAGTAAAAGTATCCATACCAGGATCAGTGACGGCCATCATCCTGTATCCGGCTCGCGAGTAGTCCGGGCGCAGGTTCCAGGAGAGCGCGTTGAAGTGCGGGAACTGCCACGAGTACAGCACCGCGCCCAGCACCAGCGCGCCCGAGTCCAGCGAGCCCGTGCACCCCGCCCACCCCATCAGCGGCGGGATCGCGCCCACTGACACATTCATATGAAGCATGCTCAATCAATTACTGACTTCAATACAATTTTTAATCTAATGGTGGGCATACATGATCCTTCCTATCGTCCAATCGGCATGACGCTACCGATTGGATCAGTTAGAATTGACCGTGTGTGCGAGTGGAGGATCATGTATGCCCACCATTATTTTCCTCCGTGACATAGAGATCACTGCAGTGCTAGTTTCTTTACCGATTGTCAATCAGAATACTGATCAGAAATGTGAATGTCGATGTCAATCAGAATATTTACTGAAGGGTTTGACGGATGATCGACATAGAACCCATAAACCGTAGCGTCATCTTTTGAGAAAATAGCAAACTAAATTAAAAATGAAAAAAAAATTACCTCTGGATTTAAATATAGGGGCCTCAATGAACGGAATAGGGGCACAGTGTAGCATATGAAAGTAAAGCATAACTAAGACTGCACGGACATAATCTTCTATTATATAAAAATGAATTTCTGTTCGTTAGTCTCGCTAAAACTCGAGAACATCTGGACCGATTCGGCTCATTTTAGTCTTGAATTATTGGTGGAAGTACAGAGAAGGTTTAAAGGGTGTATTTCTTCCAACACACGGGGTACAAAAGCCTATGGGAAAACAAATGTTTTCTGAGACACCTAGTAGTCTTATAAAAGTTACAAAGACTCTTTGATCCAGCCCTAAACTATAATGCAGTCATTCATACAGAAACCACCAGGACCACTCACCCACGGATCCCAGCCACGTGTTCAATATGGAGACACGCTTGAGCGGCGTATAAACAGATGTGTAGAGTAGCAGGTTGCCAGCGCCCAGGGCCGCCGTCAGTGGGTTCACGCCCCAATACAGAATACCCAGGCCGGTGGCGCTGGTTACGGCTGCGAAGCCTATTGCGTGCGCTGGCCTGCATGGTTGGAACGTCAAGAAGAATGGATAAATTGATTATTGATGACGATTCTCCGGGCATGGACTAGTAGTCCGGACGTCTTGTATATAGAACGTCGGTCACGGGTTCGATTCTCGCCGCAGATACCTTTAGTGTTGTGCTGAGGCATTTGTGTTCATCTATCTGGGTGTATTTTCAAATACAAATTCAAAGATTTTTATTTCAGACCATGGTCCATAGGGTTAGTAAGTACAATTCAACTTAATTCTAATGTTAATAATACAATTTAATAATACACAATTCACTTCTTATTTGCCCCGTGAAGTGTTTTGACCCAATGTACATTCATTGGTGTGTCAAACTTCGCCGCAAATATTCGCAAGAGGGCGTATTATCTTTGTAATATCTTCTTACAGCCAGATCAGCAACAGGGCATCTTAGTTTGGGACCAGCTGACCTCCCGAGATATTATTTAACTCGAAAGTAGGGTAAGTGTTATGTTAACTTAAGTCAACCGCTATTGTCTTATATCAGAGACATCTCACAAGTAATATGATATTCAGAACAGAATTCAAAGGTACGAAAACAAAATCTGTCATTTGGCGGTTTTTTAACCGCCGCTACTTATTACTAACCAAAAATGAATGTTTTATCACCGGCGATGGGCTCACCCCCTGTCACGTTGTGTTAAAAACGCTTGGTGAAGTATGGTCATTTGCTTAGCAAGCAACCTACCTGTTAGATAGGCGCAGATCACGCACGGGACGTGTGAAATCAAAGACGGTCATTAGCACACTGACTCGTTTATTGAGCATTGACAATTCGGCGTACAGTCATCTACACAACACTACCTTTCTGTCTTTGGGATTAAAAGGCGTGAAGTGTATTTAACGCATAATGTTTAAGTTCCAGTAAAATTCCTCTGGTGTTATGTTCAGCAGTGGACTTTAGAGCGCATAACAACAAATGAGGATATTCGCAAAAAGTTTTTCAGGGTAAACAGGCTCCAATAACTACGCTACAGCCAAAAATATATGTAATTTATAAATATACTCACTCTAATAAACCTTTAACAAGCACCCTATTCTTGGTCCTAGACATCTGTGCATCGAATGGGACCTCGTAGAACTGGTTTATGGAGTTAGCAGCGGCTGACACCAGGCCTGTGCCGGCCGCGCACAGTGCGAACGTCGACGCCACGAATGGTGCAGGCGCGAGCGCGTACCCCGCCATTGAAGTCATTACTACTAAGGCTGAAATAGATTTATTAATGGTATATGAGAAAAATAAAGCACAACTCATACCTATTAACTCTTTCCCAGACAGTGAACGGCTATAGCCGTCATAACAATAAAATCTAATGTGTTTTTTTTACGGTCCGCCAATGTGTTAATCTAAAACCGTTGTAGGCAGCGGCACTTGCTAAACAAATGCCCACGGTTCACCAAGTGTATTTAACCCAACGAGACAGGGGGTGAGCCCATTGCCGTTATAGGGTTCACACACCTTGTGTTTTCCTTCACCGTATGAGCGTTTCGGTGCGTACGTAGGCTCTGAAAAAGAGTTCTATTTATACACATCCAGTACATTTGTCTCGAACCGGCGATCACAAGTAAAGTACCCGACCAACTGGACCACCAACACTCTCTAGAATAATTTTATACGCGTGTGTAGCTTCACGTGTGTAAGTTAGCAAATGCAAATGGTTCACAAAGTATATTTAATGCATTTTTGGCTAGGGGGTGAGAACATAGCTGTTATAAGGTGTATGAAACACCTTTTGGTATGAAATCACAATAGACATCATGGGCTCTGAAAGAGAGACCAATTGTTTCACACCTATTAAAGCAGGTCTCAAACCCACAACATCCCAATTTCAAGTGCAACTACTAGGCCACAGATGCTCACTTGCAACAATGTAAACAGGGTTTCTCACAAAGGGTGCAGCCAGTAAAGGACACCTTTATTTCGAGCCATAACACCTGGGGGTAAACTTGTCACATGAGATGCTCAAGTTTTTATTGGTATGTTGAATATATAATATATTGAATATATATACATAAACAAAATTAAACACATTTTTGAGTTCAACATTAGTTGTTTATGCACAAACAACAATGCGTGGATTGTCTATTGTACCTGTGTATTGATATAAGAGGCACTCCATGGACATTTGTGTGGAAATGCTAACAATCACCCTGCTTGGCAGGCGGGTTGGTGATTGCAATGGTGTTGTGGTTTAACTCACTACATGGCTAATTATTAGATTAAATTAAAAGGAGACATAATGCTTGACCATATTGAGAATTTATCAAATAGATTACAAATTAATTTATTTTTAAAATTAATTGACTTTACAATAACTCCACACTTCAAACTATGATAGCACATAATTGTATGGGTGTCAATCTGCACTACCAGTTACAAGAATCCTATGTAATGCAAATAACTTGACTACTTACAAGTTAATCTAAATTTGGACAGCATCATGCAGTACTGCACAACATGGTTTTTTCTATCGTTAGATGGTGTTTCTTTCCACACCCTCATGTCTTGAGGTGCTTTAGGTTTCTTCTTGATAGAAGTTGTGGTCTGCGTGGTCAGAGGACTTTGGCTCTTGTCGCAACATGATGTTGCTATCCGTGCTAGTTGCTGTGTTAAATTACCATTCTGAAAGAGAATAAAGATCATTTTGAAATGGACAGAAATTTTAATAAATCATTGACAGATAATTTATTCTTTAATAAACAAATAAATAAAAATAAAAGATGTGTTGCTTTCTTCAACATACTATACATACTATACTGTACTGTACATACTATAAAACTAAGTCGAATCCTGCTGTCCGTGCCGTGGGAAACGCAAAAGATGCAACTTCTCTATTCTATGATCAATTGTGGTTTTTTTTTTAAGAAACCTCCACATTGAACTTGTATGAATATCATTGTTTGACAAGCTAGCCATTTATCACTCATTATACTACCTATTGTGAGTCTAAAGATAATTAATTTCACTGCCATAATAATGACAATATTATGAGACAAGTTGGGCAGATCTGTGTACTGACACAAAAAATGCATAATGCTGTATGTATATCTTACCACATGCAAAACACATTATTGGCAGAAATGGTGACATATTTAGAACAACTGGTAATTTTTTCTCGATGTTAGACACTGGAGTGCCACACATTTGCTTAGTACCACTGTGCAACAGCAACACTAATTATTTTTTTTATTATTGATGCCACATTTTTTAAGTAAAGTGCACTGACATGATATTAAAAGTCAGGAAAACAATGAAGTTAAACTGAATGCTTATCTTTTGTTAATCTTTGCACTCTTAATATGGTCATTATAATGAATTATAACAACAAGAATGTGTTGCAAAAGTACTTACAAGTTGCAATAATACAGTTTTTGATGGTCCAACTGCACCATGGCTGAGGCATAGTGAGCTATGGACCACTCGCACAAGAGACATAGCACTGCTCATAATTTTAACCTCATCTCAGCATCTCTGAAAAATATAAAGATAAATTACAAATGATGATAAGATAGCAATCTAAATAAAAACATGATAGAGGGAAAGTTTATTACTACAGAAAATATATACATTTTGCCTGCACAATGTGAAAAAATAGTACACTTATGTTATATTTTATATAATTGGAACAACAAGATAAATAAATAGTGATAGCTGAAATAATCAGCAGTATTTTTTCAGTAACTTTGGTTCTGTTTACTTCAATATTTGAAAGGTGGCACAGTAATTATTGCTATTGTATTTATTGTAATTAGGATTTACATACATTCGGTTTATAATATGCATATTAGCTGTGTACAAGATATGTTCTTGACGACTGAAACCCTGAAAACATGTGTTGCGTAACCTTTACCCAAAGGAGTTGTATTTTATCAATACGTCAAAACATAGCCATAGCCTACTCTGGAAAAACATCAGATTCAGTTAAACAAAGATAAAATTACTTACTGTGATAATGTATTCTATGTTTTATAATGCAATGATTGTATTGATACTGATAAAGTAAATAATTTTATGTTAAAATCTATGAAAAATAAATATATCTAATTATTTGAGGTTATGACCTCAGATTCTGACCAACTATTGACAGATCGAAAGAAAGAACGACGAATAATGCTGAATTCGTTCATTTGATGGGCTCAAAACCGGTTTTGCCGCAATTTTCCTGTAGTTTGTTCGTTCTTTTGTGTGTTCATTCATTCATTAAAAAAAGTTTTTGACAGTGACAGTTTTTGTTTTTATTTTGAGTTGGTTGGTTCGATCGAGATTCGAATACGGAAGTGTCTGCCTTGTTGATCCTTTCATTGCGAAACATGTATTATTTTGAGAACACAAATACATCTAAATTATGGTAAAGAAGTCTAAAGTTTTGTGATAAGGCAGGTCATAGAAACAGAACAATGGCTGCTAGAGGTGACAAAGGAAATGGCAATGGCGAGGAACAGATCGTTGAGGTGAATCTCTTGTAACATTGGCCTACATTTGTTGTTATTAGTGTCGAGCTTTCTTTTTAATGTTATGGGATGTTTTGCAGACGTTGGCAGAGGTGTTCCGCTGCTTCATTTGTATGGAGAAGCTGGTGGATGCACATCTGTGTCCACACTGTTCCAAGTTGTGTTGCTATGCGTGCGTGAGGAGATGGCTGACGGAGCAGAGGTCCCAATGCCCTCACTGCCGAGCTGCCCTGCACCTCCACGAGCTGGTGAACTGCCGATGGGTGGAGGAAGTCACCCAGCAGATAGAAACTATGCAACAAACAAATTCTGCTACTCAAAGAGAGAGCTACCGTGACAGGTAAAAATACCACACTCTCCTTGTTTTTGAACACAGTTTCATAAATTTATCCAAAATTTTGAAATAGCACATGAACATAATTTAGTTCGTTGATGTGTGGTATTTGTCTGAAAGTATTTTAAAAATCATAACAACCTTTTTTATTATAAAACATAATCACCAGATGACTGCAAACATTCTTATATTTGCAACTTATTCTATTATTCAAATCCAGATGTCCAACACATCAAGAAAAATTGACGGTGTACTGCTGGACATGCCGTCGGTGCATCTGCCACCAATGTGCACTGTGGGGTGGCACTCACTCGGGGCACACATTCAAGCCTCTTGATGAAGTGTACGACCAACATGTGACTCAGATCAGAGATGAAGTATCACAGCTCAGGCGAAGATTAATGGAGCTCATCTCTTTAGTGCAGGATGTGGTGAGTTCATTGTTTTACATGGTATTAACAAAATTGAATGGTTTTGTGTTCCCTGTGTTTATGCCTTATATTCCTTCACCCGTAGCTGTCCCACAGACTACAATCACTATGATTTGGGCAGATGACAGTGTACAAAGTGGGGATGATTTTGGCACAGGTTAAAACATACAGGTCTTTCTACAAAATGTTGTATAACTAATAATAATAATTATGTAACAAGCATTGTTTCATTCAGATCAAAATTGTAGCATGTAAGTTTAGACAATTATTAGCTAAAGATAATAGCAGCTTATTAACATAAGACAGGATGGTGGTCCTATACTTTTTTATAACAGTTTAAAAAAGAAAAACAACATTTTGTAGTAAGGCTTACAATATTTTCATTGATTGTTTAGATAAACATTAATTACCATTTTGCTACTATGTCTTTTACTGATAATAACAAGTTGGCTTTATATGTTATAGGTATAAACCTCCGGACCAAATTTGTGAATGGTTCTGAGTTCAACAATTATAGTATAATGTAAATTAGCATGCATGTTATTAACACTCATCATTGTCCTAATGATGTGGTGATTTGTTAAATTGCCACAGTTTGCTCCTGTCTGTTTACACCAATTGTATTTTCTGAGCTTATGGCTAAAGACTAGGTACTATATTGATGTATAAGCTATATTATTGTAAAGGTTATTTAAAAAAAAAAAGTTTATGTATGAAAGCAAGAAATATCAGTGCTTCTAAACAAACATGAGATATGTGAACCTTGTAATGACAAAGAGTTCTTCACCACTCGTATTAGGTCTTATGGTGAGAGTGTAGGCTGTTCTCAATAACCGACTGCCTAAGCCTTAATGGGTCGACAGGTGTGTCTCATGCTACATATCTAAAATTATCTGCTATGCCATTTTAAGCTGAAGTCTACTGGTTCTGGAGACCCAACTGAGTCTATTTCAGCAGGAGTCAATGCGCCCAGACAAAAAACAAATTGCATATTCCAATATCCACCTTGGAAAGTATTCCGTCTGCCTAGGGTGAACGCTTTGTGCAAAGATACGTGGACTGCAATTTCCGCGAATCTATTTGGGGTACAATTTTCAGGGTGGATTTTGTAGGCCAAAAATAGACCACATACAATAAGTAAAACTTTTTTTACCAAAAACTTATTACGATTTCTATGCGACAAAGTTTGAGGTCTGATGGTTCTGCTAGTAGGTTAATTTAAATTTCGAATACACTTGACAGTCTACTATTTTGTACTTGTGAATTACTAAATTAATGAGACAACTACGAAATTGTCTTCTCTTAAACTTGATACATTTTGGACAGCGTCTGTGGTCCAGTTGGTAGGATACTTGTCTTGTAACCGGGAGGTCGAGTCCGGCTACTGGACGTATACCAATGGGACTCTTTTTCAGAGCCTATGTACGCAACGCAACGCTCGTACGGTGAAGGACAACATCGTGATGAAACCCGCACACACACAAGGTGTGTGAACCCTATAACGGCGATGGGCTCACCCCCTGTCACGTTGGGTAAATACGCTTGGTGAACCGTGGGTACTTGCTTTAGCAAGTGCCTCTGCCTACCCCGCTTTGGGATTAAAAGGCGTGAAGTGTATTTATTTATTATTTTATTATCGTCAACGACAGGAACGTAACGTCGAATCAGTGCGTGCTGCGAAGGACGAGCGCGTTAGGGAGATACGTAACGCAGTTGAGCTGATGATCTCCCGACTGGACTCCGCGCTCAAGGCCAAGCTCCTCACACTGATGGGACAGAAGAATAACCTCACGCAGGAGACTGAACAGCTCGAGCACCTCCTTCTGGAGATTGAACACCAGCTACATTCCAGCACCAGGTAATGTTGTGCTGCATTCTGAAATGAATAATTTCACTGACAGCCCTAACTCTTTTCCGTTGCTATGGTTACCTTTTGTAAGTAGCAATGGAAAATGGAAATACGCCCACACTTTTATACGGTAACAATATTTCGGTGCGACTTTTAGCGCGCTGTCAGTGATGAAAACAATATAATGCTATTGTGGTATTCCATATTATGCAGGGTAACTTTACATAAGGTGCATTCACCCTACTGTAAAGTTACCCTGCATTCCGAAAGGTCTAGTCCCAGTAGTTCAATTAATTTTATTAGGTGTTAAACCAAAGTCAACCTTTATTTCTATAGAAGAAGAACCATTTTAATATTAAACCTATTAAGACACATGCCACGTTCAGTTGTGACTTTAACACCACCAAATAAGGTATATTTTCAAGGAACCACGGGACAAAATAACTGTGTCACTGGGACTAGATCTTCCGAAATGAATCATTTCACTAATGGCGTTAACACTTTTGTAATTTGATCACAATTTTACGGTGCTACTTTAAGCGTTGGATGCGATGTAATCGCTATAACGAAACGCATCGTAGCTAATATTTCTTTTCTAGTTTTGTGAACGGAGTGTTGTTGTTAGTGAGATGACGTAACACATTCTATTGTCAGTTTTCTATTGACAAATGAATATTTACTAAATAATAGTACAGTCATGAACTGACTCACTGAGACACTGTTGTTTTTTTATGTAGACACAAATGTCTATCGACCACGATCGGGTTCCTCGATTTCTTTAGATAATACAAGTTAAAAAGTTAATCTTCGACCTGATTTAGCTTTTCTGTCTCGCTCATTTTTTATGTCACCAGAGAAGGATGGAAGTACAATAGATATTTTTTACCCGTCGGTTCTAATAAGTACCACTCGCAGTCCCACTTCGATAGCATATTTCGTAGCTGGCTACTTTGTTTTATAAAACGTATTGATTTATCACAGATCTGAACTGATAGCGAAAAGCGGAGACCTATCAAAGATGATTCATCAAGTGCGGAAGAAGCCCATGGCCAGTTTCGTGACGGCACCAGTGCCGGCCGACTTTCACAGGTAATTCTCTTGATATTTTCTATTAATTTACTACATACTGCAACTAGCTGTGTCTCGAGGTGTTAACCCTTAAAACAACAAAGGGAAATATATTCCCACTTAGTCTAAACTAACTTTGAAACTTAAGGAATTTAAAAAAATATTAAAGTATAACGGGACATTTTTACACACGGTCACCTGACCCCAAACTAGGATACCTTGTACTATGGGTGCCAGAGACTGATATACTTACATAAATACTTTTAAATACATACATAGATAAATAAAACACCCAGACGCACACAACAAATGCCTTAGCTCATCTCTAAAGCATTATGTCCGTGGCGGGAATCGAACCCGCGACCGTCGTCCTAGAGGCAGATGTCCTAACCACTAGTC
>SJJU01009726.1:0-12673 GCA_012932125.1 Conopomorpha cramerella | reverse complement strand
AAGAGTCCCATTGGTACACGTACAGTAGCCGGACTCGAACCCGCGACCTCCCGGTTACAAGTCAAGTATAAGGGTCAAGTACAAGTTAAGTAAGTAAGGACCACAGACGCTCATTTTGTATGGAGACGAAATTTATATTTCATTTCCTCGCATTGTCGCCGTAGTAAAAGTTGTTAATATTGACGAGCCCAACAACGTTTTTAAGTACCATTGCTCGGGGTATTTTTTTACACGCAGTACAAAGGATTCTGATTGTTACATACCTACGTTCGTTATTTGGATATAATAATTTATCGGTTCCAATTTTAATGACGATAGAGTGTCAAGGACACGCGTGTACAGTGGCTTTATCTCATTATTTTTTATTTCTATATTGGTTATCTCTCAGACCGAACACATCTAGACTTGCCGGCCGAGTACCACCTATTTTCCACCAAAATATATGAAAAACGATGCGACGAGGCTCGCCACCCGTCACTTCAGGTCTCTTGGAGAGGGGAAAAGTGGACTGCGGAGGCTCGATTTGCCACGCTGAATGTTTATTTATTTTATTTATTAAGGACAACCAACAAGACATACACAAAATTCTAGAACTAAAAACAGGTGGTAAATACAAAAGGGCGAGTGCTGCCTTAATGACAGGTTGCCACAACATGCACAACATTTATGAAGCGAAAGAGGTATGTCAGGACCGTGACAAATGGATATCTGTAGTCTCTGCCTACCCCTCTGGGAGACAGGCGTGAAGTGTATGTATGTATATATGAAAAACTAGTGGACGCCCCGCGATTTCATTCGCGTAGTTTCAGTATTCCATACAAACTATAACACTCTCTATATAGAAATGCGTCCCACAGGAATTGGATAAAAAGTATCCTATGTCCTTCTCCTGGTACTAAGCTACGTGCTTAGCAATTTTCAACCAAATCAGTTCAACCGTTCTTGAGTTATAAATAGTGTAACTAACACGACTTTCTTTTATATATATAGATGTTACATATAATTATGTATTGAAACTGTAAATTTTAGTACCAAAACAACAAATTTATCCAAATATAACCTTAACCACTTGTTTCTGAGTTAATGTTGTAAGCTAGAATATAACGAAAATTAGTGTATTTGCAATAAAAGGGCCACAAATAGGAAAAAAAACGGATGTACGTACATAAGTACAGTAAATAAACTATCTCATCGCTAAAACATGTTGGAGAGCGTCTGTGGTCCAGTTGGTCGGACACTTGACTTGTAACCGGGAGGTCCCGGGTCGAGTCCGGCTACTGGACGTGTACCAATGGGACTCTTTTTCAGAGCCTATGTACGCAACGCTACGCTCGTACGGTGAAGGACAACATCGTGATGAAACCCGCACACCACCAAGGTGTGTGAACCCTCTAACGGCGATGGGCTCACCCCCTGTCACGTTGGGTTAAATACGCTTGGTGAACCGTGGGTATTTGCTTTAGCAAGTGCCTCTGCCTACCCCTCTTGGGATTAAAGGCGTGAAGTGTATTTTTTATTTTTATATTTGTAGACAGGAAAAACTATTACAAAAGCCAGCAATATTTAATTCCACTTCAGTAATTAAAGGTACATAACGTGTTGCAACATCAACACTTGTTTGTATATAAGAAGAAATGACGTGGTTATGTGGATTTAGAGCCTAGGTGACAACACTTTTCAACAACAATTTCGTCAAACAAATGCAGGTGTCGATTTCCAAAAGGAAAGTGATGGTAAATCTTCGTCGAAACAAGAAAAGGGCTATTCCATAACACTTATCTCATGCCTTCACAACTTTTTACATAACATTGAATGACAGTTCAATTACTTTGTGACAGGTTTGTGACTAACACCTACTTATGTTTTCTAACAATATCAGCTTAGATTGACAAATTGGTTAAGCAAACAAGTGTAAAAATTCTATCACAATATGATAGGTATCACTTACTGCAGCTACAGATGGATAGTTTATAGATACTAATATTATAAAAAGAAAAATTTGAAAAGTTTTATGAGGTTACTTATTTTGCTAAATCTTTACCTTTATGTGTAAGGTGTAAGTGTAATCTCAAAATGTATAAAGGAGATAGATAAACCGGATACAACGCGGGCACACTTGTTGTGTTATAATAATATATTAGTCAAGGTATTTTAATAGTCATTCCTTTACTAGTGCAAATTACTATAATGTCTATATCAACACCTTTAAAACTATCTTGTGTGTGTCTTCTTTTTAGCTCTCGAGATAGTGATTCGTCGTACACATGCAGGATGTGCACATGTGGTCAAACGGCATTCGTTTTAAGAAAAAAAATGAACCATAAGTACTCGTGAAAGTTATAATTCCTAACTATAAACCTAACTATAGTTAGAATGATATATATGTATTCGGTCAAGAAACTTAGTTCAAAACTCATTAAGACATTAACTAGACATTAAAGTTCGTTTTTTACGTGTTAAGTCAACTTTACCTTATTGATGATCATAAAATAGGAAGTGATATACTCTCTTGACCTTTCGCATACATGTAAAAAGTCGTAACGTATCAAACGTGAATGTTGAAATACTATTGTTTTACTTGAAACGTTGCACATAGTCTGGTTAATCAAATATGCATATAAATCAGAAAGCGCAGGCTCGGCATCGCAAACAAGAAATGTCGTTAGTCTGGTATTGAACAGCCCACAGACTCTCCGGCACCCTTTCACGACTGCATTCGAAGCTCTAACACAATATATTCGCCAATTACTTGAACACACAACTCGAGTGCAAGAGGAGAAGGGCGAATAAAGGAAATGTTCATCATTAGTGAACTATGAACTAAGCGTACGTATAATTATTGTAATTCCCTTCAAGTAATCTATGATTTAATTTGGTCAGGTTTAATTACACAGCAATAAAACATAATTAAACAATGAAAGTAAATGTTGGAGATAAATGATCTGAATGCACTTGCATAGGTATTATTTAACATCTTTAGAGGAATGTAATACAAAGGGTAGGCACCAGTGCAATAATAAAAAATCCTTGCTCGACGACAAAATAATGTAAGTATTTTGAGAAAATCATGAAGTAAACGCTGATGAGAGGTGCACGGAAGATGTTATTGATTGATTAGTTAAACACATATCACCCATAACTTTACAATTGCGTCGCAAATGATCTCGCACGGACAATTATGAAAGATAATTTATAATATTAGGTACACATGAAAGATTCAACAAGGTGAGTCAACACGATGAAGATATAGGAACAAGTTCCATTTATGCTAATAAATACGAAAGCAGTTGTAAATATAAATGACATTGAGGACATAACTTTGGATTATAAATAAAATAACCTTAATACTACATTATCCATTCAATGTCCTGTCCTAGACGATTAATTTTAAAATGCATTGCAATTCTAAGATCAACGGAGTCAGTAGTAAACAATGGATTCTGAATCAAACCATTCTCTGAATCCGCGACGCCTTTGACTATATTCTTTTAGCATGAAATCACTGAGCGTTGTAAATAACGCTCTAAGTACAGGATGTTGTTTTATGCATAAACATCATTAAAAGTGCATTTATACATGGACACAATAAAGTCTAACTATAGGTTACTAGTATTAAAACATACAATAGAAGATCAAATGTACATATAGTTAGACGATGTGAGGTGCAAAGTTCCCATGAAATTTCATTACGAAAACGAAAACTGATTCGATTCACAAGAAAAAAAACACCAAAACAAAGTTAAAAAAGTACATTTATAGATAGATTCAAATAGAAAAAAAAGAAACCACCCCCTGTACCGTGAAAAGAGGGACAAAAAAGGCTGTTTACAAACAGCCGCAACACGTCATCGGCATCGAAGTGCTGTTGTACGCGCGTCATTGTTCATGCCGCCTTCAGACGCGAACGTTCTCCCGAGAAATGCCCGTGACGACAGTTGTTGGAGAGTGTGAAAAGACAGAATGACAGGCGGTGGGAACTTGGTGCGCCGTCAGCGGCGGAGGAGGCAGCACCACGCGCCCTCATGCCACGGTTACTACAAGAATAGCATGGAACATGAGACAAGACACACGAAACTGTGCCACGAAGGAAGGTGAGACTTGTGATTGTACCAGAAAAATGAAATGCCTTATTTGTTTGTTTATCCCTCGGGTTTCAAATACAAATACAAAATGTTTATTGCGTTCTAAGTGTACAGTAAGGTTCTTATAATATAGGTTTAGTTACAACTTAGAGTCATTTTCTGACATTGCAATGTTTAAGGTACCTAGTAGAAGCTGCAGACAGGCATCTCTTCAGGTCCATGTCTGCAGCAGCATCCACCAGCCACCCACTTAGTTACTACTTTTTATTAGGAACTTTCAATATTTATATTACTAGGTATATATCTTATTTAAGTATTTGGAAGTAAATCAAGTAGACAATAAAAAACATAACAACTTTTAAACAATGGTTTTAAACAACTGTGTCGCGGTCGTTTAGGTTGTTCAGACAATCACTACGCTGATCTACTATTTTGATTGCGTTGTCAAATAGATTTATCATGAAGAAACCGCGGTTTAGGGTATTGATGGATGAACATGTTCTGACAGCATGCGTTGACATACTTATGGAAATATATCCAATTTGACGTGATCTTATATCGTTACGATAAAATAGATCGTGAAAACGTTGACGTGTTGTTCCTTTCATATGGTAATCGTCGGAATAAGATAGCATATGTGTTTTCAAGCTTAAAGGAACACTATGTTTTGAAGTGAGTTTCA
The DNA here is from genome assembly GCA_012932125.1 of Conopomorpha cramerella. Taxonomy (NCBI): domain Eukaryota; kingdom Metazoa; phylum Arthropoda; class Insecta; order Lepidoptera; family Gracillariidae; genus Conopomorpha; species Conopomorpha cramerella. The sequence continues at coordinate 7,909 of SJJU01009726.1, read as the reverse complement.
AATCGCACGGCATAATGTCTAGATTTATCTCATTTTGTATTTACTATATTCAAGTTATCACTTTCTTCTATACGAAACTGTATATCCAATCATAGAGTCTGAAAGTGCTTTACAATTAAGTACAGATAAGTGTATTATTGAAGTTATTTTGTTATTTTTACTGATCACAAGAAAACGAGTAGCTATATCACCTTACAGCAAAAGTGGCCTGAACTATTTTGAAATAGGGGTATGTTTTAATAGTGGTAGTCTTGTACTACGACAGTTTTACGAAATGCTAACCAGTTGTCATAAACTATAACATAAAATAGAACTGTTGCGAAATAAACTAAGACCTTCTCTGGCCGTATATTTTCCTATTATGCATCATACACTTATAATGCGGCTTATAAATTTGACTTCCAACGCCAATAAGTTTCAATGATTCTGATTTTAAGTAACCAAGTAGAAGCTCACGTATCCAGATAATGGTCGATACACCGAGAGGCAGGTAGAGCTTAGGTGGTGTTGGGCTTGTCCCTATTTAAAAAGATTCCAATTTTATAGTGTCGTAGTTTGTCATTATATTATACGCATTTGTAAACCCTTAAGAATCACTATATCTACTGACAAATTTTAATGCGAAAACCGCATTAAAATCCGTTGCGTGTTTTTAAAGATTATACACACACAAACAGCCTTCCGCTGCTGACTTTGTTTTATACTATGTAATGATTATACTGGACATTCGTATTAGTTTATTTATTATCGCAGAACAAAAATTGCATTACATGTTGCCCTAATTCGCAAAACTTATAAACTAAACAAAAACTAGCAAACTAAAACATATACCTACTTAAATAAACAATTTACAAACATATTATTAACCTACGCGTACGTCAGGAGGTAGATGGGTTAGCAATAGGTATATCGCACAGTTAAAACAAAAATGACACAAAACAAAAAGTGTCATTTTATGAAATTGCACTTTAACATAAAAGATATAAAACTTAAATTACAAAATCGGCATGATTCGTATTGGGTCCTTTTTGTTCTAATGTGCGATATATTGAATATTGATCTCAGATCATTTCAAGTTTAGGATGACTTGTGTCACCTTTGACGCTTATGTCACCTAATCATGTTTAATTTTTGTTCGGTTTATACTGAGGGTTTATAGAGAAACATTCCTTTGTTTGTAAGTTTAAATTAGACAGAGAATGGCACTGATTTAAAATCTCGAATCGCTTGAAAAAATATACATAGTACTGGACAATTCAATAGTCAGTCTTTTGCTTAGTGTATTAGAAAGAAAATAGAATCGTCTTTAACCAATAAAATACGAAGACTCAAGACTTTTGATGTTCTAATGGATACCCTTTTCGGAAGAGAAACAGAGTATAGAGGACCAAATGGGAAGCACCAGCTTTCGAACAAAAAAAAACACAAATCAAAAGTCTCACAGTAATGAATCGGGGAAAGGTTCAAAAAGGATTTTCACTGGGTGAACCGATTTGGATGATTCTTTTTTAATTGAGTATTCGACATCTCCCGGTATGTACCCATTTAATTTGGGTCATTTCCGACAGTGGGATCCGTAAGAAAACAAATATGCCATATTCTGATGGTTGAAGTTGACTTTTTTCTTTAAAGTTACTTTATGTTTGTGCGCAAAACTAAAAAAAAACAAATATCGGTTCACGAACGACGGATTACAATCCATTTTATAATTTTTATGATTTTTATTTTGTAGAAGATGATAAGGAAAGCAAGGTTTATGATGGCAAACCCAATAAATAAATAGAGGAGAATTAAAAAAAAATGTATGGGCGGGCAACTAGTACTGATTAAAATTCTTTCTACACTACTACGATTTCTTTACCACATGTTTTCAAGTGCATTTCAAATGCATTACTGATTTAATTACTATCATTTAACTGTCGTCTGTAGTAAAACTTCGATGCACATCGTTTGCCGCTACGATGACAGAACGATTCAACTACGAGACTTGGCCCCCAGATTCTTGGCTGCCTGTATGCTAGGTAAAGCTCATACGGTGAAGGACATCATCGTGATAAAACCCGCATAAGTTGTGTGAACCCTATAATGTTCTCACCTCCTGTCGCGTTATGTTAAATATGCTTAGTGAACCGTGGGCATTTGCTTAGCAAATGCCTCGCTTAGAGAATAAAAGGCGTGAAGTGTATTTTTTTTTATAAATATCCATCTACTGTTATTAGAATCGAATAGTCGCAAACAATAAACAAGGAATGCTGTCATTTGTCCGAGTCATAAAATGAAGCATGTATCTCTTTCACGTGTGTTCTGTTAGAAAGAGACAAAGGAGACGTGAAAGGAGAATGATGTTTGTGTAATTGCAAACACTAACTGCTAATATTGTTAATGATACATTGCTTAATTCACCTTGCGTATTAAGTACAGGTACCTACCTACTAAGATATTTCACTTGGTTAGTACACACTTGATCTTCTGTGTCGTAAAGTTCACGAGATATGAAGATATTATGCTTGGGAAATATAGTAATATATAATGTCTTAAATTTTACTTCATTCGCTTTCAGGCTATGAGCTAGAAAGTTTAGAACTGAAGGCCTTTATTGACCATATTGACTTTCTTAACACCTTATTTTGCTGTGGTTGAAGGGTTCTGTCGACCCCTTTTGCGCATTACGAAGGGAATTTAGGAATTTATTAGAAGAGATAATTATATTATCACCCCCTTACCAATAAACGCGTTGTCACTTACACAACGGTTATTACAGGTCTACTTGAACTGGTTATTCCGTATTTGACAAACAACTGACAAGTTAAGTTGAGCTTTGTGTATCTTCGAAATAGCAATTCCGCCATTATTAGTAAGACCTTCAGTGTTTATAATGTGTTGTTAGTGTTAATTTATGTGCCACTGTAGTGAGAGGGTATTTCCGGATTCTGCCGATTTGATGCTTTGATAGAAGATGGATGGAAAACACCTGTAACACGGTGAACGAAGACTACCACAACATGATTAAGTACCAAAAAATGAAAAAGCAAACATCTTTATCGATTAATTAGTACCATGTCTTCGTTCATAGCCATGGCTTTCTACCAGCAGATGTCCCACTAAAAACCCCAAAAGGTACAAAAGGGTACTAGTGACACGAAACCCGTGTCTTGCCAAGCGATTTTGACCGACATTAAGGTATGCGACGTCTCGTAATACGGTGCTTGTTTGTCTGTGTTAAGACCGCAGTGGGACGGCGTAGAGTAAAAGGTGGCTAGCCTCGACAAGTACCAATCGAGACTAAGGCCGTCATTCCTACAACACTGAACATTATACTGTGTTGTGTCTGACAGCTTTGTGAATTGATAATCTACAGACTCAGTCGGCAGTCTACTGTTTCTGTAGACCATTTCAGCAAGTGTCAATGACCCCGAGCGAATAAAAATCTATTGCCCAATACAAACTCTATCAGCTGATTGAGTATTTTGAAGAGTTCATTTTTTTATAACTATTCAACTCAAATTAACTTGTCCGATGTATTCGAAATATTGAATAACCATTTTAAGTAAAGTTGCTGCGCAAGTTATATAATGTTACACGTTAGATTACAAAGTCTTGACGAAAGAATTGTCTAAATCCGTCCAGTACGTTATGTGTTTATTTGTACATAACAAACGTGCATACACAAACACCTACGTACCTTTACTCTTTGTAATATTAATATAGATATACATAAACAACTATTAAACAAGCAATAAATAACAAACAAAACAATGAAATAATCACGTCACAAGCCAATGTTACAGTAATTTCACGGTTCTTCGTCGAATATTCTAATATTTCATCATTCTTAATTACTTAGGTTTTATTCACATTGAAGCAATAACAAAAGTCATAATTAGATTTGTAAACTGGGCTAGATGACAGTGAGTTCTCCTTTGAAGTCTAGATTCAGTGTGACAAGGGGACAAGATGGCCGACGTCTCGCCATGACGAAGCATAACGGATGAATTTTGCTCGGAATCATTCAGACCGATTCAATGTACTATTTCCATTACATCCATGCCAAAAGGCTTGCAAATATTGCACTTAAAAAAAAAGAACATTTGCACTGAGCGTTTGCCAATGCTGCTGCAGTTGCTTCACGACTAAACTCTCGGGCACGACCACTGTAAGTGCTACGATCTCTAAGCGGAATCAAAATTAGTTACACCTACTTGCGTCTCGTATAGGGCGGTCCACCGGCTGTAAGGAATGATGTGACATAAGATGTTATGTATAACAAATTCACAATGTGTGGGAGTGGCGTTGGCTTTTAGATTTGCATACATCTATTTGGATTTTTGAAGAGAAAGTCAAACTGTGTTCGTCGATAGGATATTTATTGATTATCACAGATAAGTTTTGCTAAACAACCTGCTTTATTATTATGGAGCACTTAAAATGACAAATAAATAAATATCCCGGGACATTTCGCAAACGTAATGAAGTATAAAATTATAAATTATGCCATGATGTATAGATAAAACATCCAGACGCACTCAACAAATATCTCTGTACATCACTAAAGCATTACGTCGCAGGCGGGAATCAAACCCGCCATCCCGTTCCGTTGACGGAATTTCAAGGCTTTTTCAATTTGGCTATTAATTGATAAGCATTTCAAGAATACTTTCAAAACCCTTCACTCTCTTGTCCACAGATGTCAATCGGCCCCGAAAATAATGGATAGCAACACCCGCTCCACGTCGCCGCGCGACTCCGCCCGGCCGCCGCACCGCCCGCCCTCGCCTCCGGGCGGCGCGTTCGACAATCAAGCCTACCAGGTAATTATGCTCTCCTGGTTGATATTTATTACTTGACACAACTAAATATAATAACATAAATCTTTGCCTATGCCAAATGCAAATGCCGAAATTCGCCGAGACTCTCTCTACCTAAGTCGATTTAAAAAATCACTTACCAAAGGATATCCTTATTTTTTATTGTCTCAAATAATGACAAGGTCATTATGATGTACCAGATGTTAAGTAGGTAAGGTAATGGCTATAAGGTCCACCATCTCCATCTATCTATACATAATATGTGTTAGATCAAATGCTTGGGGAAACGTGGACAATTGCTTAGCAAGTGCATCTGCCTACCACGTTATGGTATTAAAAAGCGTAAGAGCTACCCTTGAAAACCCAGTTCCACGTAGACTCAGGACAGATAAACCATTGACAGTTTTAACCCTTAATCAGACAAGTTTAGGTGTTTTTCTTATGGATTTTGGACTCTATTGACGTTTGTTATTCTAATTACCGACTCCATCAAATAAACCCGGGTGATGTTTATTATAAAATCTAGCTTTTAATTGTAAAGATAATTTGGTCAATTTATTGTTTACTTTGAATCCGTGTACTTACGTTAGCCTCTGCCTACCCCTCTTTGGATTAAAAGGCGTGAAGGTATTTTTTTTATTGTTTACTGTTTTACCACATAAAGTGAAACTTGCTATTTAATGCAAGTGTCACTTATGCAGTGATATCTTTCTCTGAAATCTTTAGATAATTCCAGTGAATATAAATAAGGTTCAAACATTCAAAAATAATTTTGTTAGATTAAGGGTTAACGTATTCTTCCAAACTTCCAGCATGATCCCTCAGACCCGAACCACAACGACTCCTTCACGTCCAACACACAGAACGGGCACACGAAACAGCCGAACGGAGAGACGAAAGCGCCTGAAGCGGTGAACCTCGAGCTGATCAACTTAACGCCAAAGAACGGCAACGCGAAGAAGAAGGACGTAGAAGTTGACATGAACTCAACGAACCCATACGACGAGTATTTCGTCCCGGTTAATGAACACAGAAAATATATGAGGTAAGATAACTCTACTATACTATACTGAGTGTAAAGGGGCTCCGAGCAATGGTCTTAGAAACGTTGTTGGACTCGTCAATATGAACAACTTATACCAGTGGCGTGCACTGGCTTTTACGACAAGGTAGGCAGTTATCTCCAAGGATTGACACCTATGTATAGGTAACTTGTCTTTACGAAACTTTTGTCTGTACCTACCTATCTATTATATATGTGTGGACGCCATTGACTTATACTATGGCGACAATGCGTGGAAACGCAAAAAAATGTTTCTCATCCCCATACAAAATAGACAATATTTTGCCTCGGGAGATGTAATTTTGTATGGGGATGGATTTTTTTTCTTTCATTTCCCCACGTTGGCCCCATAAGTAAAAGTTGTTGATATTGTCACCAGTCCAACAACTTTTATAAGACTATTGCTTGGGGTCCTTTAACACTCTTAAACGCAAAACGTTTATTCAAAAACGTTTGCGAATCACGAGAAAGTCACTCAAACCCATGATACTGAACAACTTTCCCAGGGAACCCTATGTCAAAACCAAAAAAAAAATGTCACCTCGACATACTTATCGATCAGCTGATTGCCAAAATTAATTAATATTTTTTTTGTCATTTTTGACATTGGGGAAAGTGGTCATGGGCTGAGGGGCTCTTGAGTTATTTGTTTATTTATTTAATACTTTATTGCACTAAAAGTACAATGGGTGGACTAACATTTATTATAATGTGACCTTGTATATTGGACTATTCTACAGATTCAAGGTAGTTAATATTTCCATTCCAGAAGGTTTGATGTGAAGGCAAATTCTGAACGTAAAAATTACATTTGCACGTACCTACTTAGTCTTTACCAATGCAGTTAGATGATTGTACTGTGTAAGTATTTCTATACTAGGTGATCCGGCAAACGTTATTGCCTTTATTAAACATATAAACCTTCCGAAGAATCACTCTATTTACTAAAGAAAATTACATCGAAATCTGTTGCGTAGTTTTAAAGATGTAAGCATACATAGAGGCAGACGCGGGAGGCTTTATTTTATACTATGTATTGACTATTATCTTTCATACCAACATTCAAAACAAACTCGTGTGTCAAATGGTAAATATTCCTGTACTAATGTTACTGTTACTCCACAAATATTTTTTACACTATGCAGAACTGAAAATTAATGTTTTTTTATTTTATTTACTAAGGACAACCAACAAGGACTTACACTAAATATTACATAACACACAACACAGTACAAAAAAGGTCAGTGCAGCCTTAATAATAGGCTACCACGGAGAGCAAATAAGTTTATACAAAAATTATGCAATATATAAATATTAGTTTATGCAAACTATAACATAATAATTGTGATTAAAAAACAAAGGTACATTTTCTTTCTTTTTGGCAATAGTAAGATATTGGTCACGGAGCAATTTGGAGAAAACAATTAACTACTGAACTAAAATTAATTAATAACTAATCAAATATTACGTTGAATGAGTAAAAGATGAAATTTCAAATTTAAGGTTTTCATAGGGTAAACATTTTTGTTACAAAATTAGATAATTAAGGTATTAATTAAGAGTTGTAAGACATCTTTGTTGTCGCAACGGGTGTTACACAATCGGAGATAGCATCGGATGGCCCCGTTGAAAAGCCGTTAGCAAAGACACGGGCGAAGTACAATCACTCGATTATTCTTACAAAAATAAAAATAATTACTTTCGTCGGCTTTACTCACATTCTCCGTTAGGAATAAACAGCTAGTTTTGTACAGGTGCACTGAACAAGCTGTTTCAAATATTGTGGTACCGAATTTAGTTCCGGTTGAATTGTGATAAGACTAAACTCATGTCGTGAGGTCGTAAGGTAGGTAGCATTTACAAACACGTCGGCGGACAGTAAAATAGACACAATAGATGTCTTATTGTTATTGACGCTTATAGCGTTTAACTGTCCGAGGAAAGAGTTAATATGGCGTTTTTACCTAATTTATACTAGTGACTCGACAGATGTTGTCCTGTCTTAACTCAATATAATCCGTGCGAGGGTGGCCTGTGCCCA
>SJJU01009724.1:0-24678 GCA_012932125.1 Conopomorpha cramerella | reverse complement strand
TACTCGTATAAATATCCGGCTATTCTATATCACGGTCCAACATAGTAAAAAACAAATTATTAATATAATTAGTGATAGTACTAGGTGTATAAGTAATATGTTATGTTATTGAAATATTTATTGTTATCTATTATTTAAAAATGTAATTTTATAATTTTGTTGCCACACCCTAACAGGGTTTGTTCTTAGATTTAAGACTTACGCAATAAATAAATACTGAATTTCAGCATTACGTAGGTACGTTATCGCAATATGTCGAATGCTTCCTACATTTCCTCAGTACTTATAAGTTTTGACAGAGGCTTTCAATTCTTCCGAAACAAGTAATGGAACCTGAAAGGGTAACCGCGGAGTGTTTCACCGGCGAAAATAAAAAAAAAACTCTTTGAAAAAATCCAAATCTGTTTTCCCTTAACACTCTATAGGAATGTGATATCAGTTACTGTGCCGTCACTTGGGAGTTTTGTGTAGTAGTGCTTTGTGTTCAAAAGAAATAAGGTTTCTTTGTACACACGACGGCGTGTCTGTAAACAAATTCGCGATGTTTTTATTTCTTTCCTTTAAGGAGGTAAAAATATATTATTCTGCTTTGTTTATCTTAATACTACAGTAAAATCTATATCAATAAATAAATATTTATTTATTTATTTACACACAAAACGAACATTATAACAGTTTAGCCTAATACGTAATGCTGTTGAACAATACTAAACCAAAAATAAAAATAATAAATACAAAAAAAAACTATTTTAAACATAACTCTTTGCGTCTGTGGTCCAGTTGGTTGGATACTTGACTTGTAACCGGGAGGTCGCGGGTTCGATTCCGGCTACTGGACGTGTACCAATGGGACTCTTTTTCAGAGCCCATGTCATCGTGATGAAACCCGCACACCACAAGGTATGTGAACCCTATAACGGCGATGGGCTCACCCCCTGTCACTTTGGATAAAACACGGGCGCGTGAATCGTGGGTACATTATTCCTGAGGTAAAATTTATCCACAAATTCCCACGGGAATGAAAAAACGCGAGTAACATCGCGCGGTAGAGCTAGTGTGCTATAATCTAGAATCTTTGATTTCGCTTGATATTTTTATTTCAGAACACGGCCTTATTGCAATAATCGAGCCGACCAAACTCGCTTCCAAATCACAGACCTTTCTACTCTCACTACTTACATTCCGTGGAATTATTTCCACATTCGCATCAGATGAGGGCAATTGTTCAGTGGGAACAGTGATCAGTATTCCCGTCAGGAGAACTCACGGGATTTCGTCTCGTCAAACATTCAACACGGTGTAGCGATCTACTTGGAAGCTTTGAGGAGGGTCGATTCCTTCAAGACCAATCGTGTTTTTGGTGTCTTTGGTGGTTATTGTCTCGAATAATGTGTAGTGTTTGATATTATGAATTAATATGAATTAGTACATAATAGACTAGTTGCCTCGTTTTAAAAATAAAATCAATAACCATAACAAATATTAGAGCCTTAGAACACGGCGTCTTTTAAGCGCGCAGACAACGCGCGTCTTTGGGTCTCAGGAACGCGCGTATTCGGCGCCGTAGACGCTGATTGTTGCGTTTGCATTGATGATACAAACACGCGCATGAAGCACGTATACGTGCGTTTGAGGCGATACAACGCACGGACAAAGGGGCTTACGCCACAACTGCACCGCCTGAAGAAGAGGAGTCTCTGATCAAAACGCAAAATCTACGAGTGACTAGGTACAGCGCGTCTGTATCGCTGTATCTGCGCGTATTCACGCTGTAGAGGCGCGTTTCATGATCGCCCCGTAAGCTTAGGTTAATAGGTTGCGTTTGAAGCGCGTATAGGTACGCGCGTCATCTGCACGTCGTCGCCTCGCCGTGTACTATGGGCCTTATAGTTCGAAATATATTGATTTAAACATTTAACAGCAGTGGACAAATATGGGCTGATGATGATGATGAAACATCAGTAAAGTGAAATATTACTGCTGATGATTTGCACAAGATGCTGGCAGAAGCTGAAAAAAAATCTCAGTAGCGTGTAATTGGAAAGGCCTATCTATGACTCGCAGTGGACGAATATACGATTATGAAGCTTAATTCATTATTTTATCTATCAATTTTTTATTGAATTCAATGAATAAGTACTTACCCGTGACGAAGTAACAAAGGTATCCGAGTGGGTGTACTGTGAGTGTGTACATACACATTCTCTAACTTTCGCATTTAGATGTAGAAAAACCATTTTGAATCGTTTAATACTCTTAATCCAGGACTTAGTCACTACGATCATCGTATTTACATATTGAATAGACCTCCGTAACAAAATAGCCAACGTCTAATATTTCTCCCGGTAATTGGAAGGGATGGGCCGAGTAATATTATTGTAATTAAAAATTTAACGTTTTATAGTACACCCTGTCCCAAAGGGTGCATATTAAATAGTTTGTTAGAGGACTCCATTTGTTCACTAAAACCCGAAATAAAGTATCGACATTTTATATGTGTAAAAATTATCTTAGAGATCTATTAAGTTCTCTCACCAATAACCAACCAATATCTTTGGGCCGATTCCCAGAAACCAGGATTATACTTCCAGAGGTGTTCAAATTTCACACATCGGGTACCACTGAGCGTCACACAAAATTCACCCTAATGAATTACTATAACTTATTACGAGGTAATTTATTATTCTGTCGTTAGGTTGACGCGGTCGCGTGTCATGGTGTCATAAGTGGGTATCATCAGCGGTAGCCATCTACCCAAAAAAAAAAACAACATAACTACCTTTAGTATCGCCCTGTAGTTACGGGCCCTTTGAAGAATTGGACTGCGGTATCCCCTGCCTGTCGTACGAGGTGTCTTAAAAGAGGTCAACGGACCAATGAAGCCGTAGGTGTCAGAGTAGGGTTTCAGGCACCTGCAGAAACGGTCCCGTGATGGACGGCGGTGCCGCATGTTCCGATTACCGTTGTGAAAGAGGAGGCTGCTGGTATTGCTGGGACGGTAATGCAGCCCATTACCGTCAACTTAGAGAAGAAATTAAACCTGGAGTATTTTATCTGGGTGCCTAGGATCCCAACTAGCAAATCAAAACAAAATATAAACTATTTTTATATTTTCTTGATTGATATAAGTGCTATTGAATACAGATATACAGTAGTTATAACACAATGATTGATAAAAGTCATTTATGATTTTAAAAACAAAAGTAAACGTCCCCGTTAGCGATAGCTGAAGATCATCGGGGGAGTTTTAGTCAGCAGAAGTCTGACACTACCCCGTCGCCGTCCTCATAGTGTCCACGTATGTCCACGAAGATTTCCCCTTGTCAATAAAAATAATATACCTTAGGTTAAGTATGTACCTACATAATATAAGCAGCACTAGATGAGCTGGCGTACAAACCACTTCCCGTCGGCAGCCGCGGCCATTACTGGACGCACCGCCATTACAAATGTAATCCAAAATCAAGCCAAAGGTGTTGTTTGATGTGTAGGAGGTGTAGTAGGGTTCGTATGCTTTGACTTGGACTGAAATATTATTTACTTCTCTCGAAAGTTCGATCCATCATTATGATGATCAGCCCATATTGCTATTGCACGCCACTGTGATTTGTTTTCGGCTTCTCGCATCCAGCATTCTGCAAGCCATCTTGCGCATATCATCAGTCCACTTTGCCTACGGAAACAGAACGGTAATACGTCTAAAACAAACTGAACCAAGTAACTTATGTACTTGCATCCAGTTTCTGGCAGTCATCTTGCGTATATCATCAGTCCACCTTGCCCTTGACTCTCCGCCGTGGCAGTTTTGCTCATAATTGCAATTGGAAGGGATTGTACCAAGGTCGAATTTGGTGAATCGCAAGTTACTGGCGGGTCGTAAAACGTAGGTACAGCTACAATCTTGAGGCGCATAAAGCTCAACATCTGTGGGGTTAGAATAATAACAAAACAATTTTGTGCTTTGTGTCAATCTATTCGTTTGCGACAATACACCAATCATATCAACGCTTGTTCATAGTGATAAAAAAAATCGTATCTTGAGTTAAAACAAATGGATAGACCAGAAACGAAAGACAGTTTTCTACTCACACTGGATGTAGAGCCTAGTGATTTTTACATTTTGTTGCGGAAATAATTATCGTGTTGCATTCATCCATCCTTATTAAACATGATGATGATGATGATGATGATCCTTATTAAACGCTAGAAATACGTACAAGGAGTACCTTTTCTACAGAAAAAAATATCCGTACTAACTCATTATTGCTGGTTCTCGGAAAGTATTACTTCTGTCTAGTACTTAACTAGCCTCTATCTATATCTTATCTTAAGATTTAACAATAATAGTTATTTTAAAAAAAAGTAAAAGTTATTTTTCTAAGTTTTGACATTGTTAAAAAGGCTTAATAAAATAGTTCCTCATATTAAACATTTTATTTAAAAGTCCACGTGATCAAATAGTTTTTTTAATTAATTAGGTGCAACATGTATCCCCCAAAGCAATTTTATACATAACATTTGAAAACGGTGACAAAAATTTTGTTGACTTTTCCACTCACGTCATAAAAACACTAAAATTACATCACAAATTAATGATATTAGTATGTTAATGAGGTGATAGTAAATGTCCAAGAGGAAATGGCCCCCGCTGGCTTTTAATTTAATTATTAATTATTTACAACATAATGACAAGGAAATTTCGATATGGAGTCGCGTGCTTCAACCGTGTTTGTTTGTTTTTATGAATTAATACGTATTAGGTTCGCCATGTTTTACGCTGGGTAATGTATGGTAAGTATTTTGGTATTCATTTTATTCAGTGAATTAATCACAGTCATATTAATAAAAGAGTTACTTCATACTTGTTGGAGGGTGAAGAAATAATTTCAGAGAAAAAGAAGGATTTTTCAATAAATATTGTTTATAATTATTAATTAGTTACATTACTGTAAAATATAGAACATAACTTTAAAGAAAAAAGGACCGCCTTCAACCAATAAAATTGAGACTTTTGTGGACTTATCCTGGCTATTTTGCGACCGGTTATAATCTTTAGGAATTATGACTTCGTACGCTTCTGTAGGTTAGATACCTAGTACTCTTGAGGAATAAACTATACTTTAGTTTAGTTAGTAGGTATTTAACTTCCATAAAAAAGTGCTCATGATAACCAATCATCACATTCGTAACACACACGCACATATGACTAGGGTGAGCATGCAGTAACGTCACGTTGGGACACCGCCGTCGTAAAGCTGCTGAGGAACGCGCCATCCGGCCCAATCGGACACCGCATCAATTGCCCGCGTTATTGATATTGGTCGCTCTACGTGCCTTGTAATATGCGAGTAGGGTGCATATAAGACTTTTTCCTTTCTGAAACTTCTCACAAATATGCTCATTTTTTACGGTGTTGCGAAGTATTTCTGCGAATGTTTTACTTACCGCACCAATGTTTTGGGAACTAAATTGCTTAGTTACATACATTATAAATAGCATATTATTTTAAAGATTACACTTGCGCATATTATTATTAAAGGCACATGCTAAGCAATTTCTCTAAATTATATGAGGAACAAATATTTAACGTAATTGTGTTGTAAAAAACAAGGTTGAATATGTTGTTACGCAAATCCTAATCGTGTTTGTGCACAACGTATGACAGATTGTCTCCCCGCATGTCAAGTAGATGCAGGGAGCCGTCAGAAAGGATGTAACAAAAAACCTCAAACTCAATTACACGCCCTCGAAAACAGAAACGAGAATCCGCTTCAGGCGAAACAACACCTGAATTTCCATAACAAGACTTGAAATTTGAATGTCCGCAAATCGAATGTGCCCCGCGTCGGCCCCGAATCAAGTTATCCACTTTTTGCAAGAAAAGACGGGGACTTTAACATATGAATATGACAAATTGTGCGACGGCGGTCAAGCCGCGGCATGTCCGGCTGAATTTTACGGCACTCTAGGGACGGCGGAGGGGGTCCGACTTACGGGAATATTTTTCATTCCGTCCAACTAGCCGCGGAAGAAAAACGGCGAGGCCTCGTCAAAACTGTTACGCGCATTTCTCAGAAACAATAATGGGATGAAAAAATAGAAAATGGAAGTTTCACCCCTCCAACCGGGCCTGGACGTCTGGCGAGCACATTACCGTTGCGTCAATGTTATTTATTCGGTGGCCGTGCGTCCAGAATTTTTATACCATCTTGGGATTTCAAGTTTTATTGGCATCGGCCGCGCTGTCGGTGGCAGGTGGCGCTGTTGCAAACGTTCGCGAATTTATAAATGTCGCCTTTGATTTTTACTTTTGTTGATAGAAATATGGCGGTGAGGTAAATTATTGGAAATATCGACATTTTCTATACTTGTTCTGATTGCACGAAAGACAGAAAAAAACGTGTCTCTCATTTCAAAATTGACTCCATAATAATTGCTGATGAATAAAATATTTGTAGGTAGGTATCTGGTACAGTGAAAAATAATAAATAAAACCGCTTTTTAGAACTCAAAACTTCAATAACAAAACTTTTAACCGATACAATTTGGTCATAAAAATGTTTACCCATAGTTAAGTGTTTTTGACCAGCTATGTATTTTGACTGTAACAAAATTTTTTTTACGTTGTCATCAGACTCTGTTACTGTAGTGGGCGTAGCCAACTTGAACAAAAATTAAGGTTTATATTTAGGATCTTTCCCATGTTGATAGAATACTATCATCATCAGCTGTATTTGTTCCTGACTACGAGAAGAAAGAAGCCTATCTGGAGGTTGAAGTTTAAAAATAGGCTATGAACTAGCAATAAACTTGTAACTTAAGGTTAACTTAACATTCATAACTCCTTATTATGTTAAATGTGGCCGAAGAATCTTAAGTTTCTAAGCACCGCTTTTGGGGATTACGGACCTCATGATTTGTGTGATGTATTTTTAGTTCAGCGAATATGCGGAAATCCGGTTCAACATAAGCATTCCCCGCCCGTCTGCTAACAAACAAACGTGGACGAACCTATCACAAGTTGTAACGAGGAGGCGTGATTTGTTATTTTCCGACGACACCCAGTTATTCCCTGATGGAATCAGTAAGAGTGCGCGCCAGCTTCCGACCGTGGATAGAATCTCTAATACTCATACGTAACTACAAAGTTACGTTGTTTATTTCTAGACGAATAGGTGGCACATATGTATGACTACTTACGTACTTACATGACTTTTCGTTGAAAATAATGATTCTCTTTTTCTATCGTATTTACTTGCTTTTAGTTTAAGCTTTCGCTGTAAACGTTGTTTTATGGCTTTGTATTCTATTCCGTATTCTTCGAAATTATCTGTCACATTTAGACGACGTTGACGGTTAAAAGGTTAAACAATAGCGTTGTATCTTTCTTTCGCTCTACATTTTCCTTATGTATGATAGTAACAGCAACTGTATTAAAATTAAACGATAGTTGCCCTAAATATTTGAATGATCAATGCACGATGCAAAAAAAATAATGCATGAGTATTCATTGGAGATTACGTAAATAGTAGACAAGGCAGCTCAAAGCAGTCGCAGGTGGCGAGCATCGCGGGTTCACACATCTAAACAATCAATAAGTATATAATATAAAAGAAAGTCTCCTCCCGCTAATAGTCCCTATGTATGGTTAGATCTTTAAATGGAGCACACTTATCATTAGGTACTTATTTACCCGCAAATGAAGACCTGACTGTACTGCGCAGGAAACATAGACTCCGGAAAATCATTCCACATCCTGGCGGTTCGCACTATGAAAGTAGACGCAAACCGTTTGGTTCGCGTAAACGTATATCCACCTGGTATGGATGACGTTTTTCCGTTCTCCTGGTTGTCCTACTGTAAAAGCGCGATGGGGGTATTAGTTTATCTAACTCCGTATTATACTCTCCGAAATGTACCCAATAGAAGACAGAGAGGCTCGCAATTCTATAGCCTCCAGAGACTCAAGCTGGTATTTTGCGGATCCATTTCAAAGATTGTTTTTAATGTTTATAAGACAATTATATACATGCATATAATAGCAGCGAAAGTATGTTATATAATCTTCTATTATATAAAAATCAAAGCCACTTTTCGTTGTCATGTTATAACTCCGAAACGGGTGGACCGATTTCGCTAATTCTTCCTTTGTTGTGCTTATTAATGACAGCAGAAGGTTCTTATGAAAGAAAAAAATGACATCCACTGCTTGTCACAGGCCACCTTGGAGGTAGGTCTCTCTTATACTAATTTTATAGTTAAGACAGGACAATGTCTGTCGAGTCCACTAGTAATATATAGTAATGTATATTCGCAAAACAACGTTTTCCGGGTCAGCTAGTTATAAATAAAGTACTGATTCACACCAGTCTCCCAGAGTCGCAAATAAACAAACCTAGATTACGTGGTTTCATATCGCCTATTACACTTTCTACTCGACCTAATCGAATAGTAGCGAAGTGAAGTAAGCAAGGAACCTAAGTATGATTATTAATATCAAACATAAAGACATATTAATAATTTTATACGAAATTGTCACAGTTGCGATAAGAGTTTGTCATCATGAAACATTCTCACAAAAACATCGAGTGTGCATTAGAAGTTACCAGTTACAGTCACGGACCTTTCAACCAATCCTTTACTGTTGAACTTGAGCTAGCATTGCTTACTATTTCTTCTCTCGCCTGGAACAACTTCACACTGTAGTGGTATGATTATTAGACCGTCACTGTATGAGATTAGCATACGAACCCGGCATAGTGCAATAAAGCAATTACAACTGTCATATTTCACGTCCGTGGCTCCCTCTATTTACATTTATATGACGAGCTCGTGGATTGGTTGTGTGTCCCTCTCGTTTGTCGGGATGACGGTAACCTACTCAATAACTGTAGATCTCTAAGTTAGGTGCTATCGTGTATGGGTTTTTAAGAGGTTTTTATACACTCTGCAGTCCTTAAGCTGGTATTTTTCAACCTAATTTTATTTAACGAGACGTCTGTTTTTCACCCTTTAATATCAATTTAATAATAAAAAAAACTCTAGATCTGTGGCAATTCAGTTCACCGTGCGTATTTGACACAACGTGGTGATCCCATCACATACCTTCTGGTATGCGGGTTTCATCAAAAATGATTTTTCGCCGTTTATTTTATTAGGTAGACGCCCAAACTAAGGTTACATGGCACACATGAATAATACAATACACGTGATTCTTTCTGGGGAAGGGAAGAAAGAGACAAACTGAGTTAGTAAAAGGTTTTTTTAATTGCTAAGTGAGTTTTCGGTAGCAGATTTCCTCAGTATATTGGATTATCCTTAAAAAAAAAGAATCGTTCTAAAATCGCCATAATAGTGGGGCCATCTTTTCTACAGTACCCTCATAAATATTCAGAGGTAACTGGAACCGGCTCATTTAGTTGTTGCCCCCTACTTTTTTCCTTTATTGGCCGATCCTCGAGGGGGTTGTTTGTATTATCTCAGCCTTAGACGCTTGTGATCAGGAATAACGTTAATGGCGTATATTTTTTTAGCTAAACACGAAAGAAAATAGAGAGGTCTCTTAGTGGCAATTATATTGGTACTGTTGTAGAGACTATTTAATTTTAACGGGTAATTTACCGGAAACTGCATTGCAGTGGGGTCACGTGGCAAGAGGGATAATATGTCGTCGGGAAAAGTGACGACACTACAGCAGATAGATATCTTGTTGAGCTGATCATTGGATTACATCATCTGAATCATTGGTTACATTCAGTACTGATATTGTGTATCAGTGGCGTGCACCCCATATAGGCAAAAAGACACTGCCTACCTTAGCATTTTGGCTACCCGACCTAATAATATGGTTATTGCTAGATCTTTGTTTGTTGTACTCGCGACATAAGCTAACAAAGCTCCTGTGTTTTGTGGGTGAGTAGATAGGTAGGTACTTATATTTCGTAAAGATAAGTTACCTATACATAAGTCTCAATCCTTGGGGGGACACGCCACTGTTGTGTATCATAATTTATGCGTCATTTTCTTAATTTTATGGGGGTTTTAATCAGTATCAGTCGAAATTTTCTATGAGAAATTTTCTCGTCAATGAAAAAAGGTAATTTAAATATTGCTTCTAAGAAGACAGTTATGTAATGATATACATATTATTATACAATAAGCATTTCAACTGTTTCCATTTTAAGACTGCCAATTTTACAGATTCTACGTTGTACGAAATATTAATTATGAGCTGAAACGATGGCTGTGAATAACTGAACCAGCTTGTGCATACATCCAAGACGCTACTGTTTCCATAGGAAAAAGGAAACTATAGGAAAGCTGCATGAAGGATAAACACGTGTGAATTCTTGAGCGCCAATTTCATATTTCCTTTTAAGTGCAATTGTCTCATCCTTCTGTACTGAGTACACACTACTTTTTTACTGGTAGAAAATGCATCATCATTAAGCGTGTAAATATGCGTAATCTATATAAAAGAAAGTCGTGTTAGTTACTCCATTTATAATTCAAGAACGGCTGAACCGATTTGTTTGAAAATTGGTGAGGATGTAGCTTAGAACCGGGAGACGGACATAGGATACTTTTTACCCCGATCCTGTTGGTTGCGTCGCTATATAGATGGCGTTATAGTTTGTATGAAGAACTGAAATTACGCGAATGAAATCGCGGGGCGTCCACTAGTAATAATATTCTTTGATCAAATGTAAGAAATTGGTTACTGAAACACCGCTCTATGTAATAAAAGTTACAAAGGTATCTTAGACTTAAAAAGGAGTCTTTGTTAATTCGACCTTATACTTGTTTTTTTTTATATTTCTTTGTAAATAACTCCGTAGTTTATGGACCGATTTTATGATTTGTTTGTTAGAAAGAAGATATTTCCTCTTGGACCGATTTTTGTTTTCATGATAAGGAAATCAGGGTATGCAGATAGCAAACCCGAGGAGAATTAAAAAAAATGTATGGTCGGGCGGACTGAAGACTTGAATTCGGTTATTTTCTCCTTGAATTATCCTTTTAATAATAGGTACTTAAATGCAAACACTAAACAGCTAAATACAGGATTTGCTAAGCATTACAAAATAAATCTTGTCACGGAATCCCGAAGTCACGAATGCACCGCGGCATTCCTCTGGGATTCATTATCGGGTATCCCCGACTGATTGCTTGGACGTTGCTAATTTGCCGGAACCTAATACAAGTTTAGCATATTACCGGAGCGGAATAGTGTACACATCTGAGCAAGAAATTTTTGTTCATATTCATTGAAAAGTTAATGTATTTTCTTTTGACAAAGTACTTAAACTTGGTTCAATCGTTTTTCTCTCCATAATGCATTTTAAATTACTAGCTGACCCGGCATTGTTTTTCCCATATACAATATAAATCTCATTCCCGTGGGAATATCGGTAATTCCCTTCTTAGTTCACTATCCTAACGGTACTTAAGCTAAGTCCCTGCGAAATTTCCAGTTCGTACGTTTAGCCGCATGGGCGTTGATTGTCAGTCAATCAATCAGTCTTCTTTCAGCTTTTCCTTTTATATATACCTAGGTATATTTAGATTAGCGCATGTTTTTCTGGACAAACTGTAGACATTATAATATGTAGATGATTCGGGCCGTAATGTCCGTTGTGATTTAAAACAAACTTTCGCAACAAAAAATATACAACAACTGGGTTTAAGTTAGCTGTTGTAAAATTGCACTTCTTATACAGCACCTATACCAGATATAAACATTTGTTTTACCAATTCCGCCATTACGTTTACAAGCATCACTCATAACTGGTGTAATCAGTTATTTCTTTGTTCCTCTCGGTAATATTTACCACCGTATCTTGGTCTCTCATTTCCACTGAATTCCAAGAAAAGAGGGTACTACTGCGTAGTTTTTTTGTTGATAATTTCATAGATGATATTTGAAGGGGCGTGCATTATTTGCACCTAATAATTTATGCGGCACAGCGGGTGTGTGAATTGAGCAAATTGGGGAACATGTGGCCATATCTCCTTTGTTATGCAATCGATACGCGTATGGCGTGACGTTTTGTATGATGATGGGTAAGTAGGTGCTTCAAGTAGAAAATATTGCATGCTGGAAAAAAAGGTCATTTGAATGTTTTTTTTTTCTTAACCGAAACAATAAGATAACAATAAAACTTCTATTGTCTTAATTTTAGTATCCACGAACGTGTTAAGTAATGTTTATTCTTTATCTCATATTGTTTTTGCTTAAAGGGGTCTCCTCATGACTGAGAGAAACTGTTATGTGGTTACAATAAAGAATATTTTATTTTTTTTATCTCGTGCTTAATTAAACATTTCCTAATGCCTGCCACTATCCCATTTATAAATTTACTAGCTTTCCGCCCGCGACTTCGCCCGCGTGAATTTCGGTTATATTGCGGTATAAAGTACAACTATAAGAAAACTTATCATTCCTACGGAAAAATCTAAGTTCGAGGGATCGGGAACATCATTTTTTTCCGGGATAAAAAGTACCCTTTTATTTGATCCGGGCTTTTAACTTTACCTATGCAAAATTTCAAAGCAATCGGTTCAGTAGTTACGGCGTGAAAGCGGAACAAACAAAAAAACTCACTTTCCGATTTATAGTATTAGTAAGGATTGACTTTTAAAAACGTTACCTGGCGGTAAATGGCCAAATCCCCAGAACCCAAAGGTGTTTTATATTCGGTAACACCACATGCAGATATCATCACATCAAATGCGTTACTTACAAAGTGAGCTAACTTAAAAAAAATGTCAGTAGCAACTTAAATAATTCACTTCTGATCGTATAATAGAGTTTATCAAAAATCTATAGGGTGTGTCGTTACGTCATCTTAACCCCTCGCTTGTTCCAACCCTCCGGTGGAGAATTAGTCTTACCATATGTGATAGTACTTGAGTTACACCGGACTTGACTGTTCATTTGTGTTGGGTAGCAGCGCGTAAGCGTTCTGCTGGCGCGGCTGATTGAAAAATAATACGTTTTTATTTTTTAAGTTTTTCGAACCTATTCTTAATTCAAATTTGGTGGTTCATGGTGGTATTATCCGCAAGGTTTCCACAAAACATTTGTGGAACATGTTTCTTTAATAGCTAATTACTTACTTAAAAGCACTTTTTCTTAAAAGCCAATTTCATTACTACTCCCTCTCTTTCTTAATACGTTATAATATTACGCCAATTAACATTTTACTTAGTGAAATAAAATTTGCAATAAACATATTGTAGAAATAAGCATAATATAGAAGGTAGGTAAGAAATAACCAATAATAGATACAAAACATATTTTCCTAAAAAATGACAGACGTCATAAACCCACAAACATTCGAGTTGTGGCTGAGCCGTCGCAACGTTCACATTTTTTAAAACCAAAACAGGGACTAACAGCTTTATCTTTGAAGGGACATGTGCGTGTGGTTTTAAATTCAGATGTAATGCCGATTACTGCCACGACACACCGCCACTGATTTATTTGGTGCGGAATAAAAATATAATAAGTATGCTTACTTACATGTTGCTTTTAGCATTAGTGCAGGATTAATGTGGTAAGTTGAGTATGAATTTCAGTAGAGAGTAGTTTAAATTTCTACCATTTTTAATTATTTGGTAGAATTTGTATTTTGTTTAATGAATTTTGGGGTAGATTAGACTGGATTAGTTTTATTAGAAGAAGATTTAAATATACACCCAAAGACAAACATGCCTTTTGATGTTCGATTTCTCAACACATAAAAACGAAGTCACAATACTTAAAATATTCCAAAAGGGCTGGAAATTCTTCCGCAGGGAAATATAAATTCACATTTCACTAATTCACAAAGAAACACACAAGAAAGTTAAAGTAAAAAAGAGTCGTGTTTATCGATGCGCCATTAGACAAAGTTTTAAACGACATCTCACACACTTGATCTCGGAATATCACACGTTAAATCGACTTCGCTTTAATCTATAACGTTTCTTATCGCAATATTTTCCATTTCGGAGGGAAACACCGGGCCTTCGCCAAGGGAAATAAGGAAGGCTGAGTTTCCACTTTGTGTTGTTCTTGTTTTTTTTTTTTGTTTCTTTTTACTTTTTTTTTTGCACGTACAACACGGGGGCTAAAATGTCCGTGCTTTTCTCTTCGTTTACACTTACACAAAAGTTGCCAGGTGTAACCGGGCTGTTTGCACCGGTGTCTCTGAATTAAACATTGCACTGTGCTAGGGAAAAAGGGTTTTAAAATGTCTGCTTTCGGGCTACAACTGTTGCTGGTTTTTTTTTTACACTGGCAACAATTGTTTGACGATTGAGTTGGCGCGATTTGTTTGAGTTTACACCCGCATTGTTGGTACTATGAATGTAATTTGAAATGAAAATGTACATTAGAAGTATGGAAATTGTGCGAAAAGTTTAGTATTTAACGTGTCTCATTCAAAACATACATACACTTCACGCCTGTCTCGCAGAGGGGTAGGCAGAGACTACAGATCTCCATTTGTCTCGTTCCTGACGTTTTCATCTACATTATAACATCTTTTCATACATGACCACCGATTTCGAGTACTTTTCACGCCACTTTTCAAAACAAATAAACCGTTCAAAACAAATGTTCTATTTAATAGACTTAGGGCAATATGAAAATTGTTGGTTAGTTGTAAAAGAATTGAAACCGAGAATATTTAAATTATACTTATGCCTAAATTGTTTATGATAAAAAAAACATAAATTACTTGATATTGGAAATTCGTCCCATTACAGCTTTTTTATTATTAATTTTAAAATAGTATTACGTACCTACTATTTTCTGTGTATAAAGGTGTATACATACAGGTGAACTTACTATAAGGATAAACCCCGGTTGGTCATATCGAACTTGCACGGCAATCTCTCGGTCACTAGTCACACGCCCTTGCAAAGTCTTAGTCCAGAGTTTGATTAATGAATTTCATTACGTAGATATTACCTATCACTCGCTTCAAATTTCAATATTACAATTTCCCCGGTAGATACACCTATCGGTTACGTAATTAGTTAATGCTCTCGCTCATCTTCGATAATTTATTGAGACGGAGCACTTCCTCTCCCCCTCCCCTTCCCCCCTATATTATTATCCCCCCCTTCCTCTTGTCGGGGAGTAACTCCGGGGAATTCCTGGCGGTGAAAAACTCGACCGAAATATTAATGCATCTAGCTCTGCAAAGGTATTGGGAAGTGTGTAATGCGAGTGTGTGATCTTGATCGTTGAGACATATTTCGACTACGCGCTACGAAGCGCTACGATTACTACGGGACTACGCCGTAGATGTTTCATTGTAGATAATTATCATTTCGTTCATTTACTACAACAATGCGATATTTCACAATATTTTGTTATTTTGGAAATATTCCTAAGTAATAAATAGTAATAAGATTGTTATTTCAATAGTGTCACATTTTGAGGTATGGCGCGGTTGCAGTAAATGAGCGATTTGTTGACAAAAACAATTATCCACATGATAAATAAGTACTTCAGTTCAATAGATATTTTGTTTTTAATAATTTTTTTTACCACTATGAACAAGAGTTTGACCACCATCCTGCCTGATGTTAGACAGCGATGTGGTTTGCGATGGAGCACACTTGTTCATACACTTTATAAAGGTAAGATAAGGTAGAGTAACGAGTAAGCCAGTTGGTATATTTACATGTAAGTATTTTTTTTTAATCACTATGAACAAGCGTTTGACCACTATCCTGCCTGATGTTAAGCAGCGATGTGGTAAGTATGGTGTGAATACACTTAAAACTAGCTGCGCATCGCGCCGCTATAATTCGTTATTTCAGAATTAAGAAAGTAAACTTTACTTATGTACAAAGTTCGTGAAGGAATAAAACACTAAGTGCTAAGGTTAATTAAAATCCGTCTAGTACATTTTTCTTCAACAGTAGCAAACAAACTCAATCACATTCTCTTTGTCAGTCATATAACAAACTTTCGTATTTCAATTATTATTAGCAGAATGAATCGTACAATTCCGTAACAAGTATCAAAACGCTTCGCACCCTCACATTAGGTAGATATCTATAAACACCTCAGCAGCCGGCTTAATCAACCATTGTTTCATTCCACTGAAAAATTGTCACCATCAGCCCTTGCGATGATGTATGGAGGTACTGTCTCGAAGACGTGGCGTGTACGCTTTTGATGACGTTTTTTTGCTTTTTATGAATTAGGGTGATGCGCGAAGTTTATTGTAATAAAGTGAAATGGATATTATTTGAAGTTGAGTAATTCACGTTAGTAGATTAAAGGAATCTTGTAAAAAAACATGGTGGTACTGATTTTTAGCGTAACAATAAATTTCGCAGATGTGTTAATTGAGATGATAATCTTTGAGTGATTTTTTTTAAGTCGGCTTGGTTACCGCAGATTTGTGTCACATATGTTAATAATGTATGAATTATTCACGCGTAGGTGAATCGAAAACCAATAAAATAAAAAGTACCTTTAAATCATTCTTTGGCTCAAAGCACCACGATCTTGAAATTACGCCCTTAAATTATTATTGAGTTCGCATTCCCAAAGTTAAGTTTCACCTATAAAATTGACGTGGAAAACCAAAACAATCTGACAATTTCTCTCCCTCCATCCGCGTGGCCTGGCGCGCACTTGGCCGTATACTTTTTCCCATAATAAGTTGGCGCGAGCAGTGATTGGCTCACGTCCCGGGGGATTTGAACTTCATCAGCAAATGAGAGAGAAGCTTACACACCCATAATTTATAAGACAAGCTTTATTTATGATAGGTGTTATGGTGTTCGACGGTGTTGCCAGAATCATTTTTGTGTTCTACATTGAATAGGTTTGTTGGTGTTTTGTTTTTTTTTGTTTTGTTTTGATGTTATACTGCTGTTCAGGCATTTAAGGTTCTCAAGTATGCGTGAAAGTATTCGGATTTGTTAAAATATTTAAATGTTTATATAACACTATAGGGTAGATACCCTATCTATCTATGCATTTCGTTACCTTTTAGAATTATGAAACCGGACAATAATTTTCACTCATTGTATTTATTTATATTAACTTCACACAACAATGTATACGTAACATCAAAGGATTTTGAATGAATGTTATCGATTTGATAAGAGATGGGCTAGCCCTGATTAACAATGATTATTTCATTCCACTTGGTGACTCATTCGTCTGGCTTCTAACGGAAATACATCATTATCAGCCAATTCGTCCACTCCTAGACATAGGCCTCTTCAATTGCACGCCACTGTGATTTATTTTCGGCTTTTCGCATCCAGCCATCTTGCACATATCATCAGTCCACCTTGCCTACGGAAACAGAATGGAAATACGCCTAAAACAAACAAAAGCAAGTGACTTATGTACTTACAGTAGAAAAAAAGCACCAGTTTAATACTTAACACTTTAATCGGCACTTTCCGGAGCTTTCTCTTTGTTTAGAGTTGCGACCATTTATTTTTCTCCCTTCTAACCCGGAACCAAAAGTCAGAACGATTTATTTAACCCGCACGTTGCAGAAAAACAATGTTGTACCTACCCCACATACTCCATACAGTTAAGAGTACATTTTATGTACACCAAAACCAGTTTAGCTTAATCTTCATTACTTCTGAAAATGTAAGACGAAACAGCTTCACATAAACTCATACAAATTATCTTTATCTCGGTTAGTATTTTCAGTGTTGGATACCCAATACACACATTCCACGTAAATTTGAACCTTGGTTACGTACGTTTTGTTCAATCAAAAAGGTTAGAGTGGCGTGACAATGTTTCGGTTTCAGGATGCCGTAGAGCTTCATGGGCAACGTTGAAGAAGATATATGGTGAGACTTGGGAATACAATTCAGAGCAGGTCTTTCGCGTTAGAGCAAAATGTAAGTAAATTTGAATAAAACATGGCGAGGTCGAGCCGGCCTCGTTGTGTCGGTGGCGGCGGCCTCTTTTAATCCCTAGCCGCAACATCGCTAGGGTTAAATTCCGAGAAATATTTTTGCCGAAGCTAGTACCTAATATGTAAGAAAATCTGGGTTCTTACCGCAAAGTATTATGGTCCTTATATCAACTGTGGTACTACCGATCCGATGTCTTTTAATTTTTTTTGGACTGCTGAATGTTCACGTTAATAGGTAATAGTTTGAGAAAGTTTTTGAAAACAATAGAAAAAAATATGCATTAACATTTTCCCCTTTTTTTAATATTCCTCTTACGATGTACGAAATGTTACAAGGTAAACTACCAAACAAAAGGCACCCCGTACCAATCGACAGGAAAGGAATAACCCGTTAATAAAAAAATACTACATCGTGATAGAATATAAAAAATAACATAATGTATGATGCTAAATACGTTTGGTAAACCGTAGAAAGAAAAATTCTCTTTGCTTCGCAAATGCATCTTAATAAAGCCTGGCCCATTTTGGGATTAAATGGCGGAAGAGAATTTTTCTATTCCATCCGTTTTGCTCAGCTACCGAATATTTTGATAAGTAAGTAGTATTGTCTCTGCCTACCCCGTAAGAGACAACATACATAAACTCTAACAGTGAAAGTGACTAAATGTAGATTTATTTAACGTATCCGTGATAAAGGACTATAGATGCGTCGAAATTAGTCACATACAAGATCATGCACTTATTTTTATTAGGGTTGTAGCGTCAGCAGAAAAATACTAATTTTAAGTGAGTTTTTGCTTCTATTATTTTTGCCAAGTAAGTTTCGTCTTGGTTATGACTTATGGTAAATAAAAATATTTCATTTCATTATACTTATTGAATGATTAATGAAAATTAATAATTGTATTTGTATTCAAACTACTGGGCTCCCAGCGTTTACATTCGCCATAAAATCTTATTTTCCGCTCCTACACGATGGTTATAAACATGTTTGGCTTATTGTCAGACCCATTAATTAACTAATATAAGGACGGATATGTCGGCAGGATAATAAGCTCGAGCGTATGTTTTTTTTTTACACAGCGTTTCGACAAATACACAAACAAATAGTCCGTGCGCATTTCATTAAAATATGATCTACCGAATGTGCAGAAAGTAACTGCAACATTAAAATCAGTGAAACTGTTTCAGGCGAGTTTTCTCACAAACAATGCCGTATTTCCCATTAAATTAAAGGAATAAAATAGAGTAAGAAGTAGTAAGAATATATGAAAAATATATAAAAATAAATAAATTGTACTTACTGTTTAACTCCGACTCTATTGCTAACCGTACCGCGTGACGGTGGCCATATTTTACGTTGACGCGGCATTATTTAAAACTGGAAGGGTTAACCACACATTGTAATTAACTTTAAGACAACGATCTACTTAACTTAAATTTTAATTAATACGTCCCATTTGTTTCTGGTAACAGTATGTTGGTTACTCCATTAGTGTTTTTATGTCATTATTATATAATCGTAATAAAGAGAGCTCAAAGTTGTATTTCAAAGACTATGTTAAAGAATTCTTCATCAATTCTTCTGGCAAGGTGGACGGATGATCTGCGCAAGATGGCTGGCAGAAGCTGGATGTGAGAAGCCGAAGACCGGTCACAGTGGCGTGCAATTGGAGAACTCTGTGTCCAGCAGTAGACAAATATGGGATGATGATGATGATAAAAATAATTCTTTTTTCAACTGACCTTCTTTATAGTGATTGTAAAAATATTTTTTATGTCAGGTTTATAATATATAGTCCAACTCGAAATTAGTCAGATATGTTGAAGCACAGTAATCATATAATGGTAATATGTCAAATATGTCAAAGAAAATGAACTCGCCTAAGGTAACTCGATAAAGTCGCTTTTTGCAATTTTTCCATTGTAATTTTTAACATTTGTGATGTACAGTGTGCAATAAAGAGTATATTCATTCATTCAACTCAATATCATTCGTTATGTATAAACACACCGCCTTCGCGTGTCGACACAATTCGTAACTGCAACCATTCCTGTACAACCAAGAACTGTCGTTTTGCAAATTTTGTTTGGAAAACATTCTAAGTATGCCAGATATTTATAGATCTTAATACGATTCGCTCCAAACGCAGTATGTATGAGAATACTGAAAAGCTATGACTAATATCATCATAATCAACCTAAATAAATAGCAAATAAAATTTACCTAACTCTTACTAAAGATGCAAATAATTCAGAACTATTACTATTATCATATGTATAATAATCCATAGCCATATTGCATTATTTATACATATATTTTATTTTTACCTCTTCATTATATTATATATTTAAAAACTTTTACATAACTTCTCAATTTCCATACAATTTGTGAAGAAGCGCACAATGGAA
Source organism: Conopomorpha cramerella (assembly GCA_012932125.1). Lineage (NCBI taxonomy): Eukaryota > Metazoa > Arthropoda > Insecta > Lepidoptera > Gracillariidae > Conopomorpha > Conopomorpha cramerella. The sequence continues at coordinate 4,363 of SJJU01009724.1, read as the reverse complement.
AGAGCCGCATTGCTGATCCGGCAAACACTGTTTTATACATTATTAACAGTGTTTTTCTGCTATTATATGCATGTATCATACAGTTAAATCTTGCCCAATAATCGCTCTGTCTGTTGAAGAAAACCACAAAAATCCGTATACATAGAGACAGTCAGCGGAAGGCGATTTTGTTTTATACTAATTTGAAGTATGTAGACAATTTTACTGGTTGTGAAGTCTGTTTTTCTTTCTACAAAGTTGTTATAAAAAAGTGATCAAGAGAATATACTTAGCAAGAACCTTTATCTATCCCTCTTTAGCAGCAAAAGGCGGAAATATAGGCATATAATACGAGTGTGTTTGTGCCAAAATCTTCAGTGATATGTTTATGGCATTGTCGTGTTTTATGTTAATGTTTTTACGTTCGAGATAAGTCGTTTTCCTGATTAAGTCTGCCTCAAAGTCGAGTTTAAATATATCGGAGGGGAGCCGGGACAAAGGCGCGCAGGGAAATTCACGGATTGTTGTTTGGAGTCGTGTGGGATTTGGATGCTACGTGTGATTTAATAGGATTTTATAAATTCCCAACCTTTGTTGTATTTTTTTTAATAGCTTCGGTATTTAAAATAAACACTTATGTATTTAAATAAAATCAAATTAGTTTATTCATCCATTGATTATTAATATAGAAGTATTAGTCATCATCATCATCGTGACGTCCACTCCTGGACGAGAGCCTTCCCCAATGATTTCTGTCATTTGAAGGGAATTTCATTGATCGCCACGCTTGGCAGGCGGGTGTTTGCAGTGTTGTTGGGATTTAACTCATAGAGAGAGTTCCCTCGGTCGCCTCTTACGGTCCCCAAGACAGGACAAGTTGGGCTGGAGTGGTGACACATGTATTCTATTCGCCGTCACCACACGGCTAAAGTATCAAAGTAGAACAATATCTTGATGAACGTCAATTTAGTAAAATTATAAAATTAAGATATACTTACGTCTGGGGCCTAATAATAATGATACTTCTTAGTATGCAAATATGCATATCGCTTAAGAGGGAACGGGAGATGTCTAAGGGACATATTTGGAGGTCCTTACTGAGTGAGTTTATTTTTTAGACACATGCCTAGTTTTCTGTTACAATTTTTCGGAGAAGATGAGATCAAACAGTAGACTGTTCTGTTGAACAGAACGCTGAGAACACGGCTGTTCGAATTGTAAAGTGAAAGTTGCGCAATCTAATCTACCTACTGCAACATTCATCCAAGGTTTTATTCTTTTATTTTTTCCAATTTATGTTTGTTACTTCAAAACTTTTGACTGGGTGAACCGATTTGGACGATTATATTCTCATTTGAAAGCTGGTGCTTCCCGTTTGGTCCCATTTCAATTTGGTTCAGTTCCGACTACGACATCCATCCCACCACAAAACCTGTCAATGTTTAGTGGTCGAAGACGGGTCTTATTAATAATATAATATAATAATAGACAAAGAAAGATTTAGTTTTTCTTATTTTTTTAATTGATTTAAACTAAATCTTTATGATTGAAGTGTGTTTTCACTTCAAAATCCACGGAATTTCATCACAAAATCTATTGCAATGTCGACATGACAGTTCAACTAAAACTAACATAGAACTAAACAAATACACTTAAATTTCAGTTCTCTATATTTAGTTCCGAACGACAGTTCAATGAATACTAGTTTGTAAGTTCGATGCACCTTCAAATTGAGTATCACACAATATTAACCGAACAATGAACATATTCCCTCAAACGTAAAGGGCACGTAGACATGTCACTGAGTTTCAGACAAAACTGATTACACATCCCTCCACCCACCATTGACATTAAGACGCATTTCCCGTGAAGCTCGTCACAAGGCTGTACCAGCAGTTTTGAGTACCTTAATATGACCGCAGTTTATACAATTATGGGACAGTTTGGACTTAAATTGAGGCGTACGTCAGCCGTGAACTAACGCTATTGTCTGAAGTGACGTGTGTAATGTAATGACGTCAGACTAGAAGTGACGTCACTGATTGGGTGTTGTACAGGAGTTGAATATATTCGATAGTTTACCTTTGCTTATTTGAATAGTATCTGTCTCGATAGATAGGTTGGTGAAGATTGATACATTGGTGATTGATTTATTCAGTATTTAGGAAACTTCGGTTTACCTTTTGCTTTTGTTCTACTTCTCGCTACTTCGTAAAAAGATATTCTGACATTTGCAAATTATCTCAGAAAAAGATATTCTGACAATCTGACAGTTCCTATGCGTACAGTATGATACTTTATTCCTATGTAAACTAAACTGAAATTTGAACACAGACAGTTAAAGATCATCATCTCGTAAAATATACTCTCACTTTATTGCAACAGAGTGCAACATTGTGTGGATTGGGAACTGCCAAATTGGTCCGTCTAATTAAGAAATAGACTTTACTAGGGTCTACAGATACAATAGACATCGGCTTAAATTGGTATGGTAGTCTCAACTTCTATAAACCGCATTAATATCTCATAAAACTCTTAATGCCTAGAAAATAAGACATTTGATGACATGAAACTAATCAACATAGCAATCTAATATTATTTCATCATACTATCAAGCAATATTCCCAGAAATTCAGTCACCATACATTACCATCCACTTCACGCCATCAATATTATAAATACCATTAAAATAAATAACGCATACAGCCATCGCATATACATTCTCAAGTAAACAGTGAAAGGTGAAACTGGGCTTCGTTACCAAAGAAAAATGCATAGATAAAAAGCTCAAGTTACTTTGGTCAGTTTGTATGTATAGGCTTGTGTGTAGGGCGCCCGTCAGTACTGGCTAGCTGCTAAATACGTAACTACAGTGCGACATTGACATTCTCCGATCGGACAAATGCTTCCCCAAACAATTATTAAACAACAGAGAAAGATGTGGAGAGGCTTTGTTTGTAAGGAATTTTGTCATCCATACTAATATTATAAATCGGAAAGTGAGTTTGTTTGTTCCGCTTTCACGTCGTAAGTACTGAAAGTTAGAAGTCCGGATTAAATAATAGGGCACTTTTTATCTCGAAAAATTTTATATTCCCAAGGGAAACTTAGATTTTTCCGTAGGAATGATAAGTATTCTTATAGTTGTCCTTTATACCGCAATATAACAGATGTCCACGCGGGCGAAGCCGCGAGCGGAAAGCTAGTACTTTTTATAAATATAATTCGATATCGTTTCATTTTTGGTTATATTAGTATCGCGGAATATTAAAGAAAAATAAGGGACCGGTAGTTCTTCATTTTAATGTTAATAGTAGTTATCATTCATCATTTCTACTTTGAAAATCCGATTGCGGAAGTGACATGTAACTTTAAACATGGATAATACAATTAGGCATGTACCATTGACGTCATCACGCATATTTCATATTTTCTCAATTTTCTTCGAATTTACGCTTTGGAGAGATTTTTTTTTTGTACAGCATCCTGAAAGGGAAATACCGAAACAGTTTCAGAATATACTAAATCCTAGGTAGTTTAACGAGTGAGAGTCTAAGCGTAAAGGTGTTACCAACAACTCCCTATGCAGAAGGTTCACATCGTCTACTATATTCTACTGGAAAGCGCTTTGTGTATATATAATTACTTTTTAACAAAAAACCCACTCTACAGTTTTCTGTAACCTATGTGCCGCGCATACATCACGGCCCGTGAACCATTATTCTAATTGGTCACAAATTATGCGTGATCGGGTTAGAGTTTAGTTCGGGCGACGTGATTGGCGGTGGCGAGCCGTGACGGTGCGTTACGAGTGGTCGGATGCGATGCGCGCGGTAATTGCGACACCGCTAAATCAATCATGATTGGCCAAATTATTGCTTAATGTAATTTTTTGACATATCACTTAGAGTAGATAATTCTAATAAATACATTAATGTAATAGTGTTGTTTAATTATGAGCTCATTAGACATTTCGACATAATTTGTTTACCTATAGTTTGTAGGACTGTTTTTTTTTTAAATCAGCGCTATTTAAGACAACCTATTACTCTATCTAAAAATAAGTTGTCAGAAAAAAAATATTTCCATATACATAAAAATAAACTTAATTTCATATACATAAAAAAAACATTGGCTTAATACCTGGGCCCCGAGTCTGCTAATTTCACTTTATGCACTATTCCGACGCCATGACGACACCATGCCAGAGATCTAGTGGCTTAAATCGGTATTCTGCTGAACCTAAGCGGCTGTCGTATCAGGACCGTAACTGGACGGTCATGGCGTCGTAATTATAGCAAACCACGTGTTGCTAGTATTAGAAAACAAAATCTACTGCATAAACTACTACGAAATTCGCAAGCATTCGCTCATGAAACGATAG
>SJJU01009721.1:0-10313 GCA_012932125.1 Conopomorpha cramerella | reverse complement strand
CAATAAAATTTGCAGAAGTCGACTTCTGCAAGTCAAAATCGCTGTGTAAACGTGTAGCAAGTTCATTTCTGCAAGTTTTCTCTGTGCATCGAACTTGCTGCATTTTTTATGTGTAAACTTTAAATATAGTCGACTTCTGCAAATTTTGCAGTAAAATAGCCGGCCTGTTTAGACATGCAATAAAACTCGCGATAGAAAACTTCTGAAAGTCATTTACAATAGTGTAAACATGGTTCAGCAAGCTATATAAGCAAGTTTTGCAACTTCCAGAACTTGACATAAGTCAAATGTGTAAACGGCCATTTTGATATTCCAGCAAGAACTTGAACTTTATTTTGTAAACAAAATAAGTTTTTTGTGTTCTGCAAGTTGTCAGCAAAAAAATCCCCCGATTTTAAATGTGCGTGTCTTGTCCTTTCATTTGATACCCCACTTGAACATATTTGTATAGAGTCGACTTTTTTCCCCCCTTTCAACCCTCATAACTTTTGAACAAATTATCCAATTTTCATTTAATATACGTGGTGTAACTCTTTGCTTTATTATTATTAATATCCCACTTGGACACATTTATTCAAGTTTAATTTTTAATCCCCACTTTAACCCCCCATAACTTTTAAACGGTTCAATCGATTTTCATCAAACATGTCTAAGAACACTCGCCCGTAAAACACCTGTAATACAACTAAACTAAACTGAAATCGGTTCATTCGTTCGGGAGCTATGATGGCACAGACATACAGATTCGTCAAACTTATAACACCCCTCTTTTTGCGTCAGGGGTTAAAAACTATAAATTATAACAAAAATAATCATAAAAATGATTTCATATCATGTACTCAATACATTCCCTTTACGAATAAGAGAAGAGGGGGTAAAAAAATATGGACCAAAAATCGACCGGCAAGATTCACATTATTCTTCTTGGACCTTTTCTTCACTTAAATCCGTTGGCGAAATTCGGTACTCACATTATGCATACTCAACTAACTCTAGCGCCTGGACTATACTTACTTTTTGGTATTAACAAAAATAAAATTGTTGCAATGTTCACATACATCTAAACAGTCTTGCAAAAACTTCTAGAATTTTACTATCACAAGAATTGCTTTATATAAAACTTGCAATTAGTGTAAACTCACTTGGAATATTTAGCGCAATTTTGCAGCAAGTTCTTGCTTACTGTAAACTGTATGGAAAGAACTTGCGCGATAATACTTTCAGAGCACTTGCAAAGCCAACTTCTACAAGAAACCTTGCACTTAGTCTAAACGTAATAGCAAGAACTTGGTCAATAACTTGCAGCAAGAACTTGTTAGTCTAAACCCCGCTATGAATGTCAGTCGGAAAGACGTAAGACACTTGTATTGATTACGAAGATTTGAAATTGACAGCGTGCGTCGTGCGGACATCGTATCGGACCGCATCGTATCAATTTGTTCACTGAGGACGTAGGGTGAGTGTGAAATTTAAACCTACAAGTATGATACCTTCGCCGTTCTTCTGGTTACGCGATAGTTAAAGCCACGACGAGGTATTAAATATGCTACGCATTCCAAGGATACAAAAAAAACAAAGTTGTGATTTATCTAATGCACAAAGATATTATCGTTTATTTCATATATATTAGACGTAATAATATTACTCGTTGTTTAGAATTGGTCTTCAACATTCACATTAAATATCTCATCAAATATTCTAATGTTACGTTGTACGTTGCTGATTACTTTACTTTGGGTTAATTTACAAGTAATTTATACAACCAAGTGAAGGTAAGCCGGAATACTCGGTACCTTGGATGACCACACCATTGGAACCACCAAGACCAACCCCGCATCCAGCATCGTACAGAGCAGCCCCATTTCCGGCGGAGTAGGACACAGCAGCCACACCCTCTGAAGGCACGGGGCCCTCAAACCAAGCGGAGCCGGCGAAGGGAAGAGTGCCAGCAACTGCAACAGTGCCACCAATCTGGCTCTCGCTGGCGATGGTGATTCCGCAGGGGATGTCGTACACAGGGGAGCCGGACCAGACGCTCAGAACTGCTGGCTGCTGGGTCAAGTAGTAGTTAGGCTGGTCGATAAGCAGAGCGCTGCCTGCGTTGATGAGGCTGTTGGAGTAGCCCAGTGATCCGGCCGACAAACCGTAACCAGCCAGGTTACCGGGGGCGAGAGCCAGACCACCGGCTATGCCGGAGGCGCTGCTGGAGGAGCTGCTGGAGGCACTGCTAGATGAGACGCCAGAAGCGATGCCAGAACCGTAACCCAACAGGTTAGCGGGGGCGAGACCCAGACCACCGGCTATGCCGGAAGCGCTGCTGGAGGAGCTGCTGGAGGCACTGCTGGAAGAGACGCCAGAAGCGATGCCGGAACCGTATCCCGCCAGGTTGGCCGGGGCGAAAGCAAGGTTTCCAGCGGGGTAATTCAGAATATTGCCATAGCCGGAGGCGATGCCGCTGTTGCTGCTGCTGCTGCTAGCACTGCTGCTGGACGCTCCGGCGGAGGCCGCGGGGGACGAGTACCCCAAAGGGAGTATGGCGCCCGATGCATTCTTTAAAAAAAGAAAATTTAGCGTACATTTACTTGTTACTGGGTATAAAATGCTGGAATTATAAAAGCATATTATGTACTTACTTGCATCAAGACGAATGCTGCGCACAGTACTACAAATCTGAAAGCCATGTTATTGATTGATGTCTTATGACTGAATGTGCTCTCCTAGTGAAGCCTAGGTATTTTATACTAAATTAATATCTACTACGAACATTGTATGTTCTATGAAATTCACCCACTTCAAAAAACACACATGACAAAAGTTGTTTTGTGTTATCAGCTCACGTTGGGAAATACGAGTACTTCCATACTTTCATTTATAATGTTCTGTTTCCGATATAGGTGTTTCAATACACAGGTACATAAAACAATTAATTTTCTTCAATTGTGAAAACATGTGCTAAATAATGATAATCTCACGTATAATGTTAAAGTAGACGATTGGCCTAGTTTAGCAAATTAATTTTATTTGTTATATAGAGCTCACTGGGACACAATATTATGTTGGCACATATTATGAAGACTTATACTATTTAGACTTCAAATTTTGACTAACTTTACTTGCCCCGTGGATGTCATTCAGCTAGGTATATATTAAGCCACGCTGAAGAGCAGTCATTATTCGGTAATAAATCTTCAATCATCAACATGTTGGCTGCTATTGTCTTAGCTGCTTTGGCTCAGGTAAAATATTCAGTTTTCGATTTATTGCACAGGAAAATGTCGAAATTAAGTCCAAAATGGTTTATTCTGAAATATAATAATTTACGTGCATGCAGTGTGATCTTGGATTAAAATGTTAGTGTGTATATTATTGTTCACTGGAAAACTACTGAACGAAATTTGACCAAACTTAGTTGTAGAATAAATCCCAGATTAAAACATAAACTATATTCTATATCGAATTTATACCGGAAACGCAAAAGTCAGGTCAAGATTATCACCGTGAGACATAGCTAGTTATAAAAAAGAAGACGTCTGTTATTTTCAGTGTGCCTTCGGGCAATATTTGAGCAACGGTTGTGGGTGTGGCGGGTCGTCAATCTTGGCGGCGTCGAGTCCGGTCGTGAGCTCGCAGTTGGTGCAGGGTCTGGGCAGCGCAGCACTGATCAATACGCAAGCTCCCTTGTCCCTGGCTCAGTCAGCATACTCGTTGGCTCCGGCGGCCTACTCCCTGCAGAATGTTGACGTGGGTGTGATCCAAGCGGCGCCGGCCTACGTGCAGCTCGCCAACAACGGATACAACGCCAATGCCCCGGTGTTCCCAATCAATAACGGAGGCGGCGTCGGCGGTGTAGGCGAGGGCTTGGTGGAGCTCCAGGGCGAGCTGCCGATGCTGGGCACTACCGTTGTACGCGGCAGTCTGCCAGTACAGGGCTTGTGCGGCTTCGCAGGCAACATCGCTGCCGGTGGAATCATCAACTCCTACGCCAGTGTGCCTTGTGTCTGTTAACTTTACAACATTTTCGCTGAAAATAACTAAGATTACTGTCTAATTGATGATTATTTTCCACGAAATGAAATAAATGACTTGCAAAATTCTTAAAATGCAATATTTACTTAGTTTTGAACATCTGTTAATTATCCTGTCTCCTCTGGTGAGCGAATGATCGCACCCCCCCCCCACCTCCCACGAAAGTTGAGCTGGGGTGGTGACACATGTCACCACACAGCTTCATGAATCCCTACAGCGCATATCACTGAACAATGAACTTACTGTACAATAAGGAACGTAGCGAAACATTCGGTAAAGATGCGGCTGATTAGCTAGCAGAAATTTCACGACATACAGCTCAAATACTATCCTACTAATACTGTATACCGACCACCAACGACGTACAAAACCAATAGTTCAAGACAAACACAACTCACGATGCCGATGGTCCGAAACCATATCAAACTGACCACACCTAGGTTAAACCCCAGGTTGACCATCCGACTGTTAAACCTTAACAGAACAGAACTTTGATTACTTGTAGGCATTATCACAGGACACTGCATGCTGAATAAGCAATTTTTGTTCACCATAAAGGCCACGCGGAAAGCATGTGTGGAAGCGGAAGAAACATTGGAATCAAATATGTTAGCATCAGTCCGTTGACAAAAGTACTTATTTCATCTGTGCTTGAAATTGATTGACTCAATAAAAAACGAAAAAAAATGTCTCCATTGATTTGGCCGAGCTGAAATTGATGTGACGACCATGCGGTGGACACTAGTGACCTAGTCAATGAATATATCGCTAAATCGGCGCTTTCGGTGACAACGGACAAGCCTCATGCCTTCGAAAACATAAATTTTAATATAAGAACGCCATCTAACGCTTTGCTATCTGACAGCCACGTTCCTGATTATTGATCTAGTATTTTGGTCCATAATACTTACGCGAAATCCCGTTACAAAGCTTTCTATCAGGCAGGCCCAATTAGGTACCTAATCCCCCTCGCCACGATAAGGCATGGACCCATTGATGGGAAGACAATATTTACTCTTGAGGCTTTATTTGTATTAAATAACAATCACGTAGGTAACATGAAAAGTTGATTGTCTTCCTGAATGCCATATTCAGTTTCATTGAAGCCACAGTTGAAACGTTAAACGAAAATAACTTTAAAGAAAAAATAACCTGCTTTAACCAGTAAAATTTTACAGATTTGTGTTTTTTTTATGAATTCCAGTGTCGAAACTGAACCCTCAACCTAATTTAAATGAGACCAAACTTAAAACACCAGATTTTAAATAAAAATAATCTCGTAACTAGGCCTTCCGCAGTGATAATTTAGAGGGAAATGCCAATAATCACCACTCTTGGCGGATGGATTGGCGATCTCAGTGGTGTTGTGGTTTTTTAAATCACAGAGTGCGCCCGTCGTCTGAAGTTCCCTCGGTCGCCTCTTACGACCCCCACAACGGGAAAAGTTGGGCTTGGGTGGTGACACATGTATTCCATTCGCCGTCAAGTCAAGCCGTGTGGGCTTTCTTTTAAAAAAAATTACCAATTTATATCATACCAGTCTACCAGTCAGTGTACGCTACGCATCAAACTTACTACGCGGGAAAAAATCGTGAGAAAGATCGATCAATGCTCCTAGCCAAAACGTACCATGTATAAGATGTGTGCGCTCTTTAACGGCAATGGGCCGACTACCTACCCCCCTACCTCGTTTTGTACCTATATCATTTTCGTAATCTCATTACACCACCACTTTGAAAATAACATGTGGTCGACAAACATATAATATCACGAAGCAACAAGTTAGGCGACAATCAATAGACATAATACAATTGTTATGTAGCATAAGAAAATAGTAAATACTTGTACACATAAGCATTTATTTCGTCAATTTACAAATTTGGTCATCAACATTCACAAGGAAGCATCGCAGGCGATACTTAATGGACGGACAGAATATTTACTCGGTTTCGTATTATTTACGCGCAGTAGACGGAGTTGGGGTAACTAATTGAAGGGATGCCAGAGTACTCAGTACTTTGGATGACCACACCATTAGATCCACCAAGACCTACCCCGCATCCAGCATCGTACAGAGCAGCCCCATTTCCGGCGGAGTAGGACACAGCAGCCACACCCTCTGAAGGCACTGCGCCCTCAAACCAAGCGGAGCCGGCGAAGGGCTTAGTACCAGCAACTGCAACAGTGCCGTCCATCTGGCTCTCGGTGGCGACGGTAATTCCGCAGGGGATGTCGTACACAGGGGAGCCGGACCACACGTTCAAAGCTACTGGCAGCTGGGGCAACAAGGGCTGGTTGATGAGCAGAGCGCCTGAGTTGATGAGGTTGTTGGAGTAGTCCAGCGGTCCGGCTGACAGACCATAACCAGCCAGAGTAGCGGGGGCGAGAGCCAGACCACCGCCTAAGCCGGAGGCGACGCCAGCGGCGCTGCTGGAGGCGCTGCTGGATGCACTGCTAGAGGAGATACCAGAAGCGATGCCGGAACCGTAACCCAACAGGTTACCGGGGGCGAGACCCAGACCACCGGCTATGCCGGAGGCGCTGCTGGAGGAGCTGCTGGAGGCACTGCTGGAGGAGACACCAGAGGCAATGCCAGATCCGTATCCCGCCAGGTTAGCCGGGGCGAAAGCAACGTTTCCAGCGGGGTAATTCAGAATATTGCCATAGCCGGAGGCGATGCCGCTGTTGCTGCTGCTGCTGCTAGCGCTGCTGCTGGACGCTCCGGCGGAGGCCGCGGGGGACGAGTACCCCAAAGGGAGGATAGCTCCTGATGCATTCTGTTCGTAAAAAAGGGTTGTGTTGTGTTATTTGTTTGTTTGTTTCTGTGTGGGTGGGGCCTGTAAGTGAATCAACATCAGCCACACTACGTCCACTGCTGAACGAGGGCCTCCCGTAGTGACTTGCATAGTCATTCGGGGGAGGAATGCCAATAACGCTTGGCAGGCGATTTGGCGATCGCAGTGGTGCTTTGATTTAACTGATAGAGCGCTGCTGTCCGGACAGTGAAGAGTTCTTTCGGTCGCCTCTTACCACCGCCAAGAGGCGAAAAGTTGGGCTGGGGTTTACTCTTTGGGCTTTACACACCGTCACTACACGGCTAAAAAGTCAATACTCATAATGAATGTAACTAACATTGCGATGTTATCGTGATTTCAATTAAATGTCAACGTTTGTAAACTTTAAATGGCATCAAACGGGAAACATCAGGTTAGAAAAAAAAATCTTCCAAATCGGTTCACAAAGTATAAAGTTTCGAGGTAAAAAACACAAAAAAATACCGTCGATAGCTGAAACTTCATAAATTCTAAAAGGTTTTGCCCCTGTTACAGGCCCAGTCCTGTATATGCTGACTTTATGAAAGCACGTTTACTTACTTGCATCAAGGCGAATGCTGCCCACAGTACTACAAATCTGAAAGCCATGTTGTTGATTGATGTCTTAAGACTGAATGTGCCCTCTCAAAGAAGCTCAGGTATTTTATACTAAATTTATATCTACTAAGAACATTAAATGTAAGTATAATCAAATTTACCGACTTTAGAAACAACATATGACAAAAATTGTGTTATCAGTTCAGCTTGGGAAATACATCGATAACTTATTTACAATGTTGTGTTTCCGATGTATTTCGATACATATAAAAAAATTATTAATTTTCTTGAATCGTGATAAGAACTGCCAAAATAATGAGAATCTCACGTAGAAAGTGAATTTGTAATATTGGCCTAGTTAAGTTAAACAGTTGCATACGTTAATGAGCTCACTCAGACACAATAATAATATGATGATGGTACAAATAATCATGATAATTTAGATTTTAAATTATGACTAGCTTTACTTGCCCCACGAGTGTCATTCAGCTGGGTATATATTAACCCACTGTGTACAGAATTCATCATTCAATACGGAATCGTCAATACTCAACATGTTGGCTGCTATTGTCCTAGCTGCTTTGGCTCAGGTAAAAAATTCAGCATTTTATTGTTTTAAGATGACAATGTCAAAATTATCCAATATGACTCATTCCAATATATGATACTTACATTTTTTTTAAGTTCTTGAATTATAATACAAAAGCATTGAAAAGTAGCCTACTAAAATAGGACGAGCACAAAAGCTATATATATAGGAACGATCTATAGTAGTATTCCGTTACTTCCAGTGTGCCTTCGGGCAATACCTGAACAGCGGGTGTGGGTGTGGCGGTTCGTCAATCCTGGCGGCAACCGGTCCGGTAGTGAGCTCGCAGTTGGTGCAGGGTCTGGGTAGCGCAGCACTGATCAATGCGCAGGCTCCCTTGTCCCTGGCTCAATCATCCTACACTCTGGCATCCCCGACCTACTCCCTGCAGAATGCTGATGTAGGTGTGATCTATGGGGCGCCGGCCACAGTGCAGCTCATCAACAACGGATACAACGCCAACGCCCCAGTCTTCGCCAACAACAACGGAGGCGGTGTCGGCGGCGTAGGCGAGGGCCTGGTGCAGCTCCAGGGTGAGCTGCCGTTGGAGGGCGTGAGCGTTGTACGTGGCAGTCTGCCTGTGCAGGGCTTGTGCGGCTTCGCGGGCAACATCGCTGCAGGTGGAATCATCAACTCCTATGCCAGTGTTCCTTGCGTCTGCTAAATTGACAACATTACCACGAAAACCAACAAAGATTATATTCTAATACACGATTATTTTCTATTACATGACCAGAAATTATTATGTATTCAACCTTAGTACAATGATGAAATGCCGTTGGCTAAAATATTTCCAGCTAGAAAGCTAAACAGCTTTCTTTTCTTGGAGGCTGGAAAAATACCAGATTCTTGGAGGCTTGCCAATGTGCAACCCATACCCAAAAAGGGTAGTTGTGCTAACCCTACCTGCTACAGACCTATCTCAGTCACCTCCATCCTCTGTAAGACGATGGAACGTGTACTGAATAGCAAGCTGCTGACGCATCTCGAAGCCAATGGCCTCCTCTCTGACCGGCAATATGGCTTCCGCCGAAACCGGTCCACTGGGGACCTTTTTGCTTGCGTCACGGACATCTGGAGTAAGACCTTGGAGAAACACGGGGAAACCATAAGGTTGGCCTTGGAGAACTCTCTGAGATCTCCAAGGCGTTTGATAGGGTAGGACACGACAGTCTGATCGGCAGGCTTCCGTCGTTTGCACTGCCTGCTAGTTTCTGCGCGTGGTTGGCTGATTTCCTGAGGGAACAATCGCTCTGAGTAGTCACGGATGGCTGCTCGCCCAAACTAATGGCTTAACGCTGGGGTACCTCAGGGTTCTGTTCTCTCTGCAACACTTTTCCTGCTCCATATAAACGATCAGATGAAACCCGGTATCTATGGGTAAGTAGACGACAGCACTGTTGTGGAGAGTTACACATCTGACGCGCGAGCCAGCGGGCCGCAAATCCGGGTACTCAGACAGCAACTAGTTGAGCGTTTGAATCCGTCCCTTGTTGAAGTCGCAACTTATGGCGAGGCCAATCTGGTCAGGTTCAATGCGCTTAAGACCCAGGCGTGTCTATTCTCAGAAAAAAAGAGCCCATTTAATAGCCAATCGGCTGGAGCTTTTAGGCATGACACTAACCTCCAACCTCACCTTTGGCTCCTATATTGAGGCTACAGCCCAACGCGCAGCCAAGAAGCTGGGCATCATCTCCAAGGTGCGACGGTATTTCACACCGGAACAGTTGCTCACATTGTATCAAGCACAAGTTCGATCGTGTATGGAATACTGCTCTCATCTTAGGGATGGATAAGCAAAATACTCTGGAGGAAATAGAGAGGCGTGCTAGAAGACTCATAGGTGACGACAAGCTGTTTGATGCTCGGCTACAAAGCCTAGAGCATCGCCGCAAGGTTGCGGGCCTATCGGTCTTCTATCGGGTGCATTTCGGAGAGTGTGGTACGGAGTTGCATAACCTAATACTGCCATAGCGTTTTTACAATAGGACAACCAGGAGAACGGCAAAACGTCATCCATACTAGGTGGATATACCATTTACGCGAACCAAACGGTTTGCATCTACTTTGATAGTGCGAACCGCCAGGATGTGGAATGACTTGCCGGAGTCTGTGTTCCCTGCGCAGTACAGTCTGAAGGTCTTCGAGTCGCGGGTGAATAGGTACCTAATGAACAATTGTTCTCCATCACATCACACATCCCGCAGGATGGTGGTCAAACGCTTGTTCATAGTGATATGAAAAAAAAAAGAAAAAAGCAAAGAATTGTCCGCTTCTACATGGCCATCGAACTGAAATAAACTGAGTTGCAAGATACCTACCTGAAT
>SJJU01009719.1:0-11259 GCA_012932125.1 Conopomorpha cramerella | reverse complement strand
TTGATAGACTGATTTGTACGAATAATACATACACATAATAGCAGGGAAACACTGTTAATAATATTTACTGGCAAATTACGTTTGCCGGGTCCGCTAGTTATGTTACAAAATGTCTTTAACCAGCAATTTATTATCTCCAAAATGTAGGTTACGAACCTTACACAAGATGTCTTTCAGTTTAGAGTACTATTTCAATTTAGAAACGCCGAAAATAGAAAAGTACGCATAGATTAACTCACAAGGAGCGGTTCAAAATTAATTCCTATGTCGTAAAGAATAAAGATCATACATTTTTAGCAGTCGCAGAGATGCGCTTTTAAAAGGTTTCCTCATCTCTTTCACAGAAAATTTAGCTGGAAATACCTCGCAGATAGTTTTATCAGAAAGGGGTATGATTAACGTTTCCGTGGTGATCTGAAACGTAAAAAAAAAGTTCGTTCACTCGAATCACAAAAACGGATCGCAGTCACAACGAATCATACGATTAAATATATAGTTTCATTCGAATCACATGAACTGAATACGTTTTCGAATCGCAACTGATCGGAATGGACTAAATTAAAAAAAAACAATTTGTATAGCAACTACTTCAAACTAGTCTATGCCGATGTTTTATTAAGCAGGTAAATATACATAAATAAATACATTTCACGCCTTTTTATGCTAAAGCCAATGCCCACGGTTCACCAAGCGTATTTAACCCAACGTGACAGGATGTTGTCCTTCACCGTGCATGCGTTGCGTTGCGTACATAGGTTTGGAATAAGTGTCCCATTGGTACGCATCCAGTAGCTGGACTCGAACCCGCGACCTCCCGGTTACAAGTCAAGTATCCGACCAACTGGACCACAGACGCTACAAAAAGTTATCTACAAAAGATAAATATTAATTAGCTAAGTCTCGTACACTTTCACGAACATTGAACAAAATACAGAGGCTATCGTGTCGACATATCATATTATGTCGTTGTGTCCGTAAAAGGCTGATTTCTGATAGAAAATCGATGGATATTATGTAATGTTGTCTCTTTTTCACACTTGCCATTATATACAGACAAAGCATAAATCTTTGCTAAGTAGTGCTCGTTTCACGTTTTCAGAATACGTGTCTAAAAGGCACTTTTACATCTTAATAAATCTTTCGAAAAAGTTTATCCCTATGTGGAAGTTAGGCTAAGATATTTTCTAACACTAAAAGCTTTTTATACCCTCACCAGCATTGCATTAGTAGTTCTGGCGTTATCAAGACCATAGCAAGTAATTCATCGAGATAAAAACTCAAGTGACATATTTATTTCCTAAAAAAAGACAGGAGGTCAGCCCATTGCCGTTATATGGTTCACACACCTTGTAGTGTGCGGGATTCATCATCATGTTTTCCTTTACCGTTGAGTACATAGGCTTTGTAAAAGAGTACCATTGGTACACGTCCTGCAGCTGATCTCGAACCCGCATCCTTCCGGTCATAAGTTAAGTATCCGCCCACTGGACCACAGACGCTCATTTTTATCCTACTAATATTATAAACGAGAACGTTTGTTTGGATGGATGAGTGAATATTTGTTATTCTTTCACGCGAAAACTACTGGATGGATTTTCATGCACGCCATTACCAATAATTTCGATGTCCCTTATACAAAAGTCCTACTGGAACTGGTTATTCCTGTATTTGTCATACAACTGAGCTTGGGCTCATAGTAACTTTATACCAATATAAAATAATCATTAGTAAGGCCCTTAGGCTATAATTTTCACGGAAACGGGAATAAACTGGCCAGGGTACTAGCCCAACATCGCCACCCAAGCCCTACTTAGGTAGATGCCCTACAGTTTTCTGGAGACATGCGTATCTGCTTCATTTGCTTCATTTCTGCTCTGCCACCGAAGTAGAGCAAGTTCCTTTACTAAATACCCTATTTCCCTAAATTGTGTAATCAGGTGTATAATTGTGTAACTCTTAGGTCTTACTATAAACAGAACAGACAGACATACTCTTCGTGTTATGTTTACAACGCAATGCGTGTTCTTCCGCAATGTAACCTCATTAAGATACAAAATACGGTAGTCTTTATCTGTTTCATCATCATCATAGCTCCGAAAATAAGCCGTAACTCCATAAAAGTTCGTAATCACCGTGATGACGCTGGCAAATTGGAATCGTTTGTCTACAGAGTTAAAGTTGAGAATCGACTGGCAAGTTTTTTCCTGAACGAGTGTTGCATGAGGCGGTGAATGAAGTTCTTGCAATATCTACATGAACCAACACACTTTATTCGTCATAAAGTGAATCTCAATTAGGAAATGAATTTTCTTTTAAGCAAGATTAATTTTCTTTTTATTTGGTTAAAGGTGATTATAAAAAATACTTAGATGAGTCATGTAGGATTATTACAGTTGGTACATACTAATAAGCAGTTAATCACGATTCTATACGATTCATTTTTAGGAAGTCGTCCGACACCCGGTAGGCAACGGTAGAGGAAGCCTGCTGCAAGTGGTCAGAGCTCAATTGTTTAAGAGCCTTTAAACAACCTTTAAGTAACCTAGACCTACGAGAAACTAGAACTTAACGTGCCATCTGAACAGAAAACCTCTAAAAACCCAGTTTAGAGGCAGCTAATTGTCCAAGCAGAAGAGTTCTCGTTTAGGTCTCAACAGTTTCGCAGTTGTAACTCTACTAAGCTAAACATTGTGTTCTGTTCCAGCTGCGTTCTGAGCGACCTGGCCAAGCTGCTGATCCTCCTGAACAAGCAGCACGTACCCGTGGTGCCGGACGACTGGCCGCGCCTTGCCGCCTGGGCTGACAGGTAAATAATATACCATATTCATTCGCTCCTTTTAGTCATACTGCATTGGCTTGGTCAGGTCCTCTAAGGATCAGATAATTACGTGGAAACCGATGAATAAACCGACCCTGCCTGGAAAGATAGGATGGCGGATATCAAATACCAAGCTCGATGTCGTGGACGATAGTGTAGGTGGGCTCCCAAAAAGTGACGCCGCGGGCTACTCTTGTAGTGTCCAAAAAGTCAGTGTAGTGTAGTGAGTGGTGGAATTTTTTTGGCATAGCCCAAATGCTTAAAATTCAAGCATATTTAAGCCAACGTGACATGTGGTGAATTTTAGTAGTCTACCACGATACACTAACTATAGTGCGCGTTAAAGGACCCCGAGCAATGGTCTTAGAAATGTTGTTGAAATATGAACAACTTTTACTATGGCGACAATGCGCAGAAATAAAAAAAAACCCAACAACGTGTCTAAGACCGTTACTCGGGGTCTTTTTACACGCAGTAGATACACTACTATCACAGTACATACAAATACGTGATGTGTGTTGTGGTTCAATGCGGGCAATGGAAATAACAAAACTGACTATCGCTTTAAACTTTTTTATATGGAAAGAAAGGAATACAAGTTTTTACCATAGCCATAATAAAGCCGTAATAGGGAGAGACTCAACGAGTTGACAGTACTACGTCCTAGATAAAAAGCAGGTGAAGTTTGGCCTCGTTATTTATTAAACAAATTGGGTACACGTGCAATTTGTGCAAATATAAAAGCTCACTCACGCATTTCATCAACAAGGGAGTACCGCCATTCTGTATTTTATCAATTGTATAACTAAGTTATTCTGGCGAATTCAGTGGCAATTGCAATCAACAATGATGGAAGTCTCTCGTTCGGAAACACAATGACGAAATGATTGAAATGATATTTTATGAACGAGTGCAATAAATGCAGGAGTGATTTTTCGTTATCTTGTCAACTCTTTGTAGCAACTATTGGTAGCTAATCTAAATAAGTACACTTCAGTGATCTTCGGTTCTTCTGTATGCAGACGGAAGAACTGATTAACATTGTATTTTCTGAAACGTCAGATTAGTTTTTCTTTGATACTTAACAGAGATATCCGTTAGTCCGTAGTGTTTTACTGTCTGTTCTTGCCGTTGGACACCGACGCAATAAAAGTGCGTTTGAGATTCATTATCTCAGACCAGGGCTGCCCAAACCATGGCCTTGATGACGATATGGATTATTGCGGTCCGTAGATATTTTTTTTTAAGTAGATCATAAAATAACGATCTTATTATTACCAGTATTTTGTTTTTATAATTTTTTTGCGGCCCACCAATGTATTTAGTCATTTTTTTGGCCCTGGGTCCCATTTAGTTTGGACACCCCTGATCTAAGACCTATGTTTTCCCACTGACTCTTTATCAGATCGTTGAACCACCTTATTGGGTTGTCTTCTCACCCTAAAAAATCAAACCATGGTAAACGCAATCGACCTTCTTATAGTTATTACTGGCCGGTTACACATGCTAAATTATTTTTCTTCTCCACAGAACTCTAAAGAGGTACGGGCGTATGAACGCGGACGACTCTAATCGCAGTCAACTGGTGAACTTCTTACCTTCGCCGCCAAGTCGCACCGACTCCGACGCCACTCAGCAGTCGTTCAGCACTTTCAAGCCGCCATCTTACTCCCCTACGTCATACGACAGCAACGACAAGGGTAGCCAGAGCGAGTGGAGCGACGGTCGACCGCCAAGTTACTCGCAAGTGGAAAATGAAAGGGACACCATAGTGCTCTCAGATCCATGGGAAAGTAGACCTATAGTGAGAAGAGAGTCGGTATGGCTCGAGGACGAAATGTTCGAGATAACAAGGCGGCCTCAAGACGAACTTACCACTGAATTATAGTTGAACAAGACAATGAAATATTCATAATAAATAAGACTGTGTTGTGTGTGTGTGCAATCGTGGTACCTGTTTTAAAGAATAATAGATATTAGAGAGTTTAAAAAATAGGTTACTAATTAAATGGCGTCTTTATTTTAAGGTTTTATTTCTGTAATATTATAATTGTGAAAGATAAAATATTCTTTCCGCAGATTTATCGAGTGTATCTATACCAAAAACTTGTGTTGAATGTTTATGTATTTTAAGTTGGGTTCTTCGTCAGTACATAGATATATCTGTTGCTGTTTGGAATTTGTTAAAAACTTTCAAGAGGAAAATAGTATTTATTTATAGCACACGTTGTACAAAAAAGGGCTTAAAACCGCGCTGACTATAAGCGGATATTTTTTTCTTAGAAGTCATACATTTAGAACTAAGTGTTCCTTCCTTCCTACCCGCAAAGCAGTGTGCGAACATTTTGTGCTGGACGTTACACTCAATAAAAAGTTTTTTGAAAACCACACTTATTTTGTACTAAGAAACAAGTAAGTTACCTATATCGTTTATGAGATCTTGTTATTGGCTATTATTTGTTGTTATTTATTTTCATTTTCATTTTACGAACCACCCTACGTATACCGCGTTAAATAAAATCGTTGGCTAAACTCGAGACAGACACTCAGCGCATTTACAATATTTCATCTCATCGCTACAAAATTATCGATGAAGATATTTTTTTTCATTTTTACATAGAGTTCCCTAGGGAAAGTCATTTAGTAACAGGAGCTGAGTGACTTGCTCGAGTTTCGATAATATTTTTAATTTGAACTTGTATTTTGTAAATGATTAGCTTCTCTCTCTACCTAAAGTTATTATGATATTGTACAAAACTTACTTACCTACAGATATATTTTTGAAAAAGTGACTGTTAATCAATTTAAGTAAATGGATAGTTCGAAGCATGCTCGTATTCATAGTTTCTAGCCCTTTTTCGGACAAGTCTCGCTTGTCAGCGTTATAACAATAAAATTCTCTTGACGTTAACTGAGTGTCCCCGAAAGCGTTAATAAATGTTACCTTGAAAATATATCATCTGCTTTTCATTAAAATCCTAAAATGAGGTGTTTTTAAAATCATTTTCCTTTATAACACAGATGTCACTGCCAGTTGAGGACGTCAGCGCTAAAGTGGCCTAAGTCACAGTTTTGAATATTCCGACCTAAGTACTTCGTAAATTTACTAAAAACTTTAAAGAATCCATAATTTTAAGTACGAACAATAATAAGCTTCCATAAAATATCTACACACATAAGTGAAACACATTATTCTAAAATCTCCTATATCTCCAAACTGATTGGTCTAGGGTTAGGCCACTTTAGCGCTGAAGGCCTCAGTTTTCCTGTCGATTGTCAATCAGACGATTACAGCCTCAGACCAAAAACATCTAACCTTGCAATGGGGAATTTTATTTGACGTTTTTCTGACAGATTTTGGGGCGGAGAACTGTCTTTTTCTTCGTCTTCTTTGTCTTACTTTCCGGACAAAGTTTGACAGTAATGACAGTTCTCCGTCCGAAAATCTGTCAGAAAAACGTCAAAGAAAATTCCTCATACGAAACTGACGTTTACACGAAAACGAGACAACAATATGAAGAACATGCAGGAGTGAAAGAGTAAGAGACATTATCTTCTGTCCCTTACTGCGTATCAGAGTATATTTGGATGCAACTGACAAATAAGTAGTAAGTAGGTAAGTGATTTTGGATCCAGAAGTAGGTACGACATTTTCTATAGGTACTTTTTGATGGAACATAGACAGACTGAAAGTGGTTACGTGGCTTGCAAGTCTAGTTGTGTTTGGTCTGAGTTTACATCTAAATAAGACGTCACGGTAGAATGAGCTGTATGAAGTTGTTGCAAGAAGTTTCGGTCAAAGACGGTTTAATAGATGATCGACATAGAACATCGTAGCGTCATCTTTTGAGAAAAAAGTAAGTAATACCTAATTTTTTTAAAATGCCTCATTGAAATGGATTTTCATCTATGAATACGAACATTTCGACTTCTTGTTAAAAAACAAGTGTAGGTAATATGTGAAGGATATAATAAACAAACAAAAAAATACCTACTACATTATTTTATTTATAAAAATAAAACACTTAACGCCTCATATTCTCATACAAGGGTAAGCAGAAAACTTGCTAGGTAAATGCCCACTGTTCATCAAGCGTATAACCCAACGTGGCAAGGGGCGAGCCTACATACAGGCTAAGAAAAAGAAAGCCATTGGTGGAACCCACAATCTCCCAAGTGCAGCATCCAGTGGTGCAGATCCAAGTACCTACCTATTAGGCCACAGACGCTCTTTTTATTATTTTATTAATTATTATACATATATATTATACTCCCCGGTACCTTCTTACAGACAGTACGTCAATTCTTACATCTTATAATTTAACGAACTCGATAAAGTCACTCAGTCGGCACATTTCCCTCGCACATCTCTGGTGTAAACGCTGCCTAAAGACGGTTTTCCATCGCCAAAGAGGGACGAGCTAGGAATGTCTAGCGGAGCGGCCACCTTTTCCAAGAAATAGGTTTCATGGAAATAACCGCGCCGATCTTGCGAGACTTGCGAAAAATGAGGAGTAAGTTTTCTTTAAAAAAGAGCAAACCCTTCAAGCACCCGAAGATGAGCGATCATTGAATAAAGTCTCGGGCCAAAAACAACCAGACTTGCAATCCTAAACTGACGTTTAGAATAAAACGAGACAGCGATATGGAAAACATACAGGAGTGAAAGTGTAAGACAAAATATCTTATGTCCCTTTTTGCGTATCAGGGTAAATCTGGATCAAAACTGTCAAATTAGTAGTAAAAGTAACAGTTTGGATCCAGAAGAATATAATACTCCATACATTTTTTGCGGAAAAGACACAGGCTGAGGGTGGTACACGGGTTGCAAGTCCAGTTGTGTTTGGTCTGGGAAATAAAGTAATTGCATCTCTTTCGTTTCGCCACTATTTTTGATTTTTTTTTATTTTCATTGCAAAGCTGGCACATCTGCTTTCCACAAACACTGTCTAGGAACACGTTCTTCGCAATATATGTATTCGTCGTACTCGCAACGTATCGTCGCACATTGGTTGCACATTCGTTGCACATTGGTGGAAGTGCAGCCTTACAGTTGTAAAAAAAAACAGCGTAAAAGTACTATACAGTGAAAACCTCAAAAGTTCTCAAATTTACGCCAAGTATGTACGGAGTAACTGCTGTAGTACGTATATTAAAATATACTCAGACCTGAGATAATAGGATTGTCCTTGTTCTGAAGGACTAATACTGTAAAGATCCAAGCCGAAATCCATAAAAAAAATATGTATAATAATGTCATTAATTGTGTCATTGTCAACCTGGCAACGACAGTTGTCTGTCAAATGTCAGCTGTCTGTGATTATCTCTGCCAAATTCGGTGTTGGTGTTATTCTTTATTGGTTTTTAGTTCGTAAACTTGAAATAAATAAACAAAATTGTTTGTTTTGTTATGTTAACTACGTGAACATTGTATGTGCTCACGTAACCAGATAGTGTACAATCATTTTGCCATTATTGTAACGCATACTAGGTGTCTGTGAACTTTCATAAATGTCTACAAAACGGAACTAGGTACATTATTGAACAATACTGAAATAGGTACGTAGTTATACGGTATTTTTGTATAATAAATCTCCTGTTAGCACTATCGTTCAGTTCCGAATGCCTGTACTATATATAAATGACCTTAAAAGCAATAATTCTCCTTATAAATTGTAATTGCTGCCAAGAAACATGTGAATGGTATGATTGTATGGATATTGTGTGTATGAGTATGTACATACCTTCCATTGTTGTTACATTGTTATCATACAAACATTTGACATATAATAGTTAGCCGATATTTTCATTTATCTTCTTCTATTGGGTTGTGTTAAAAAAAATCCTGCTTCATGTCACAAAAAGTGTTTAAAATCATTATTAAAAGTACTTCATTTGTTATATTTTTCCTCCTGTGACATTCTGTACCTACCAAATACTTCAATATGATAAAATTACACAATTTTATTGTAACTGACTGGATTACTTCTGTTGCAATTAGAGACCTTTGAAACTTGATAAATGTCATGGCCAGTATTATAATATTTCAACTGATTTACATACATAGCATAACATCAGTCTGTCTGTCTGTCTGAGTAGGCTACCTGAAATTTTCCTTTGTAATTGGGGTCATAATAAAAGCACTCTGTGGCATCCTGTGTATTACATATGAGACCCATTTTATTATGATTTTAATAATTATCATATGTTTGTCCTCTATCAAAACATTACAACATATTAAGTATTTTAACCCTTTTGAGGATGTTGCCTGCATCATTGTGATAACAATAATCAGCATCAAATTGAGTGTCAATGAAGGTGTTAATGTAACTACCTACAATATAACTAATCCTTATAATTTTCTACTGCATTGATAATGTATGGTGATGTGTTATGCATATTAGAAAGTGGTCTATATTGACTTGGTATTCCTGTGTAACTAAACCTTCAATAAGATAGAGTTGTTAAGTGACTTCAAAAAAGGAGTCTTTCTCAATTCATCTGTATATATGCTTTTTTAAAAGGTTTGTTAGTAGATAACTCTTTGTTGGAAAGAAGAAGAATATTTTAAAGGTTTTCCAGTGATAAGGAATAGAGTATGATGATGGCAAACTCAATAAATAAAGAATTTAAAAACATTTTGGGCAGTAGGCTAGTACTGGTTAAAGTCTGTTCTTTCTTCTCTAAAATTATTATATTCTGACAAGTAAAAAATGAACTCTACTGACATTCATATGAATTGACTTAGTAAACCAGATTCTTGTCCAACTGTAAAAAGAAATTAATACTTTTTATTTTCAGACAGGATCTAAAAACCATTAAATCAGGAACAGTATGAAACAACTGGCAGCATGGTAAGTAACAAAATTTATAACTATTTCTTTAAATCTGAAAAAGAAATGTTGTGTACCCATATAGAAGTATGTCATTATTAAGATAATACTTTAACCCATTAACGCTCAGAAGAATACTGACTTTTTAATTGGTTTTGACTTTTATTACCAAGCAATAGAGTTTGTAATAATTTGTTTGTCTCCGAGTTAAAATGTTTATTCTCAAAATTATAAACGAAGAGATAATTTAGGATAGCCTGATATGAAAATCAGTACTTGAAAACCACTTGAGCCAGGTAAACCTACGCTTTATCTCTGGTCTACTCTTACCAATAAATGCGTTGTAACTTATACCGAAGTTATTACAGGTCTACTGTAACTGGGTACTCAGTATTTGAGATACAACTGACAATTCAAGCTCAGCTTGATGAAATGAATGTCGGAATAGATAAACCACATTTATTGGTAAGGCTCAAGTAATTTTAGAGCATGGTAAATGTTATTTGAACAGGGATCTGTACTTGAGGAATGTTTTAGAATGATGTAGTTGTCAATGCCCCTGGCGAAAAAATATACTACCGCTTCATACAAAAAACCTCAATCAAAAAGCTAGTATGGAGAGATCAAATTTTATACCATTTTAACAGAAACGGTACATTTCGGCTTAAAATGGCATTTTCAACTCAACTTGTATTCATAGTGCGGTACGAAGTAATAAAAGCCAGTTAAGTGAAACTGCCCTTTCTCCTAGTACAGTAATATATGCATATATTTTGAAATATGGATTGCTAATCGCAAATTGTTTTCTATGTTTTTAAAACATTGATAAGGCATGTTTACAAATTCAATATAAGTAAAACGACGTTGTGTTTACTTATCAATAGGGCAATATATTACGTATGGTTAACTATTTCTCAAGGATATAAATGATGTAATATTCAAACAAAATATGAACAGGCTCAGTGCCCAATGAATACGTATGTATTGCAATCCGTAACGTATACTGGTACCTCAAGCGTCGTACGCACGAAGCATCTAGCTCTTCCGCTCTAATCGATGCTACATGATAGAGAGAGAGATATGCTCTCCGATCAACTCGCTGAAAGTTCGCGCATACTATACGCCTATTACACTTCTGTTTGGACGGAGGTACTTCATGTCTCATTTGTTTGTCCTGTACGCTGTTAACAAAATATGGTAATTCGTTTCTTTGCCGTCTTCGCAAAAAGGCAGAAAGAAGTTTTCATCTATGTATATAATAATAAATAAGGGATGCAGACACATTCTGTTAAATAGGAAAGTCACACATTTAATCCAAAGTAAAAGGTTAATCACCATAGGTTTATAGGCCTTTGAGTATCCGAATATAACTTTTAGGTAGTGTAAACCTACTGTGAAATAGAGGTCCATTTATACTCCTGAAAAAATGGAACAAATGAGGGGCTGGCAGTGGCGTGCACACCATATAGGCAAAAAGACACTGCCTACCTTAGTACTTTGCCTACCCGACCTAATAATAGAGTTATTGCTCGATCTTTTCTTGTTGTACCCACGACACAGGCTAGCGAAGTTCCTGTGTTTTGTGGGGGAGTAGATAGGGAGGTACCT
>SJJU01009717.1:0-12104 GCA_012932125.1 Conopomorpha cramerella | reverse complement strand
CCATAACACAAGTGATTTAGCTACTTAACATGGGATGAAGGCAATGTGTGTGTTGTTGTAAAAAAAAGAAAATTGTTTATATTTATTATTTATACCTACGCGGCCGGCTATCCGGTATCCGGCCAAATCACTATCCATTGCAACACTAATCTGTACACATCCGCGAGCGCGAATGACTTCGTCAGAGAGCTTCTCCGCAAGTGTGTACTGACGTCATAATATCATTAAAGAAGTAGGGACTAAAATGTGCCAGAAAAACGTCATGGAAAATATCTCAGAAAGCTTTCTTCCTGACAACGACCTAGCTGTAGGTTATTTCAAATTATAGTGTAGAATGTAACTTTAGATGGTGTAAGTTATCGTATGACGTTGATATTGAAAGTTGTTGGTTAAGGTTACCAACCACATTGTAAACCACCTAGAGTTGGATAACATAATTTATCCAACTCAATCCAGACATTTCACGAGTGTGGTATGATCGTAAGTCGAAGCCCAGTAAGTAGACTTTCATAAGCTTCTATGCAATTGAGCGATAATATTTAAAAAAAAAGAATCCAATATGATTTTTATTCTTGATTTGCTATTACCAAACCATGATTTCCTTGAATATATCTTTAATCTAACAGAATAAAAATCATCGAAATCGGTTCATAAACGACAAAGTTATCGGCGAACAAATATAAAAAAAAGCATATAATTTTATCAAGTCTAACATTGACAAAAAAACTAACATTGCGTGGTGCTTTCTACCTATTGGGCCGTCTAGTCTAATCTCTACAGAGTCTTTGTTAGAAAGTCTAAATAAAACAACAAATAAATTTAGAAAACATCATATATCATTCATATATTTCAATATCAAACTCTCAAACAACAGTAGGTATAAAGTAGATTATATTTACCAAAACTATTTCTTTTATTATTTACAATAAGTACACGCGTGTCACAAACAAGAAAATAGTACTTTAACTGTGGTATCTACAAACTTGTATAAAATTGTACCTAATAGTTAGTTAATTAGTCGATGTATGATAGTTGATAAGTGTTAAGCAACGAACCTATTTATTTGAATTTATATAAATAAATTTATCAAAGGTGTCATTTCATGTTAGAATTACGATAAAAACAAAAAAAGTAATCAAAGTTACAAAACAAAACAATTATTTGGCGGAAGATTCACCATACAATGATTATAGATACCACTTTTCTTGTTCGTGACAGTTATTAAAAGTATTGTTACAGAGAGTCTTCTGACAGATTTGTTAAAGTGGAGAATGTTATCAGTAACAAAACAATGAGCAGTTTTCTTAAAAAAAAAAACTTAACAAAAGAGCGAAAACAAACAATAATAGACTAACGTATAGTTGCATCTATTTCATTGCCCAATATCTTTGACAGAATGTTTTTTTTTTAGAAAACTTCTCACGTACCAACATGTCTATGGAATGAGATGACAGTTTCAATATTAACACAATTTTACAAGTACAATGATTTCACAAAACTCCTGGCAATATTGGCACACTCGTTTTCATGTAAAAAAACTGTTACAAAATGGCACTTTTAACAATTAGGAAAAAATAAGTACAAAGAGTAAGTACCTAAGTAAGTAAGGGTTAAGATTTCCTAATGTCAATAAATAAATAAAATTGGAAGACTATTTAAGTTTCAGAGCATTAAGTAGATATTTGCAATTAAGTGGGTTTTAAGTAAGTACAGTTAAATGAACTTAAAATGCATTAGAACAAAACATATAAAACAGGTAAATGTTATAATAAATTAACCCCTTTAATCATAAATTAATTGACGTAAATACGTTGTTTTAACACTTACATTCATAAATATGGGGATACAAGTATATATCTGTTTGTCTTTTAATAGAAAACCCCAAACAATGAAGTGTCAAATATTTTCATTTATTCTATGAATACAGGGCTAGTTGAGGATTTCTTCTGTAAATTAACTTCTGATATTTCGATTAAAAAAACCTGAAAAATGGGGACCAAATCCTGAACTAATGGCGCTAGCATTATTGTTTAAACGATTATCATTACACATTCGCTTGGCAAAGTGAAGTTAGATTTTTTCGTCTCCATATAAAATAAAAAAATCTGCATCGGGAGATGACATTTTGTATGGACATGCAAAATGTAATTATATATTATTGCTCGGGGTCCGTTTACACGCAGTATACAAATTGGCACAAGTTTTGACAATACGACTATAAAGCTATTTTGTGACCAATTTTCTTTTGAAATACACCGCGCATACCAGTCAATATGAATTAATAGAGAAAATGCAAGAAGAAAAACTAATTATAAAGTGCTTAAAAACCGTACCATTACAATAGTTGTATGATCGATGGGGAACACAATCCCACGCACATTTAGTATTATGGTAAATTACTTTTGATGTTAGTAACTGTACTTGAACATTTGAGATTGACGTAATTATGAAAAAAATATAAAAGAATAAAATACATTTCATTTACTCTCATATGAGTGAACTTACAGAAATAATATGTAATAAATATAAAATAATAATTTCAACAACATTTAAAAGAGAAACTCTTGCTTCAAAACGCTTGCGTCTCTGAGCTTCGGTAACCACACAAAATGTATGTTTTTTATTACGTCATTTTTATTAGACATTCTGGTAAAATACATATAAAAGTATACATATTCTTAAAAAGTTAAATACAGTAGTAGAAAACGTACCTAATTCCTTGTTGTCATGGCAAAGTGGTTTATAATATCAAAGTGTTTTATCCATTGACACTTACATATAAAAATACTAAGTAGAAAAGGGAGATCTTTTATCCCAAAGTTTTAACTTTAGATCTTAAAATTTCAACTACAAAAATATATAAGTAGGTAGGTATACAGGTTGTAATCGTTTAGTGTGACCAGGCTACAAGAATAATTATGGCCTGGTCTCACTTAACGATTACACCCTGTATAACTAAGAATAACCTAGGTATGTAAATTGCTAAAGTGTTGGCGTCTTTATAACTTTGATTTTACCATAGTTCGGTGTCATCGCATGTTTTTTAATGTACCTATACTATTCAAATTGCAACTCTTTGGAAGATCTTAGTTTGACTTTGAAAAGCATTTTCTATTTACGTGTCGTAATGAGGAGTTTTCTTTTAGAAAAAAACAAACAAAAAGGAGAGTCTGAAAACGAAGGATATCTCTATCGTTTCCAACTATATTTCACAACTGTTTCTTTTTTTGACGTGACGTGGTCACTTATTAATAACTCGATACTAGGGACTGCATACACGAAAAATGTGACTACATTGTCCCGTTCCGCAAGCGAGTGTACTACTATTATGCAATGTTTGACGTTGTCACGTCAAACTACCGTCTATAAACCGGCTTCAAAGACAACCATTTTTTTACAATATTCCTCATTGTTTCGCGATGACTTAGCCGAGTTATGGTCATTATTACTAAGAATGTTATAGTTAACTAGTTTCTCATAGATTCACCATTTTCATACAAATAATAAAAATAAAAATATGTTTATATAATGACGCTGTATATAACTCAAACAATATGGGAATTAAAAAAAACAATAACATCAACTAAATATAAACAGCCATACATAATAAAATATGGAATAGACATCCCCTGATAAGTCAATAACATGACAGTAGTAAATTTATTTTTTCTTGTAATTCATTTAAAATATACCTTATTTTGATGGTGATAAAGTTACAAATCAACTTTGTGTATTCGTGATAAGTTTAACATATAAAATGACCTTATTCTGTACAAATAAAGGTTGTTTTTTGTTTTGCAATCCATACAGTTTATTTAACTAGATAAATAAAACAAAAAGTTATGTTTCTTCACTGGACTTCACAGTCTCAGTCGAAAACAGACGTTCATAATTTGGTGACGAGCTTTGGAAATCCCTACTATAAATAACTATTGATTTAAATAATTGGACGTAGTTACACAGAAAGGACTCGGGACTTTAAAGTTGGATGCGCTATTGACCCGCCATACATGTGGATTGAGTCAGGGTACATAAACAATAGGTTGTAGTGAACTTTTTGTGTAAATGTTTTTTTTTTATTTGATGGATATGTCTTAACTTAGCACCCTGGTATAGCTAACTCAATTTCGGGCAAAGTGTGAATTAAGTCATTTCTGTGTAACTACGTCCAATTAATGTCTGTGTTTCCTGCGCAGTACAGTCTGAAGGTCTTCAAGTCGCGGGTAAACAGTTACCTAATGAACAAGTGTGCTCCGTCGTAGACCACATCGCTGCTTAACATCAGGCAGGATGGTGATCAAACGCTTGTTCATTTTGTTGCAATAAAATGAATTAGACTTACGAATAATTTCCAAAATCTAATCTTGTAATTTCTTTCTTGGATCGATTTGCTGGGGGATATGAATATTTTTTGAGAGAAAAAAATTACATAGAGAGTAACGAAATTAAATAAATGTAGATGGCGACACTGTTCTCCAGGTTGTATATATATATATACATACTTTGTCAATTCACCTAAACATTCCCACCCTGCTGAAACGCCATCTATAATAAACAATAGATTTGTTGACTGGCGTTTTCACTCTTATAGTTGTCAGAACTCCCTATTGCATGCATTTTATATTATACGCTTTTGTATACGTCAAGTAGATTTTTTTTTGTTGTAAAAATGACTCAACGGGAAGTCTCCGTAATTGTGGTCGTCATGCCCCAGAAGTGGGAGAGTTGGCAACAAAACAGGGATGGGCAAAGATAATATGTATTGAGTCAAGAAAACTGAAAAGAGACAAAATCAAGTAGACACGCACGTCTCCAGCGAATGGCCCGAACGTCGAGAGGTCTTGGTTGGTGGTGGGCTTGTCACTGATTCAAGTATGATAGGCTATTCACCTAAAAATATGCCAATACCTAGACATAGATTAAAAAGACTTGGCACGTTCACGGTGCTCACACTAATCACTCTAAAACAACATGTTTTTTATGCACCTCACTAAGCTTTAAGATTTAGTAACACGCCTTGTATGCCACGTGGTTGTCAATGGAAAATGAAAACAAACACTCTTCACTCAAAAAGTGAAAAGTCACGCCGCTCGTGTATTTACTACACAAAGCGCATCGTGTGTTAATATGCCAGCTCTTATTAATCGATCTGTACTAGAGTTCGGCAAAAGCGCCTTGGATTTTTCTAAAAACACTATGTAAATGTAAAAGATTCTGAAAAATTTATACAAAATGTTGTCATAATTAGCCAAGTTAATAAATAATATATGTTTGTTTAGTCTGGGATCGTACATCAATGGATATTAATCACTGTTAAACTGTTATAAGATCACTGAACATAATAAGTTTTTAACACAGAAGTGTTAAAAAAAATCATCTACAAATATCACCTACGATGTTGCATTTTTGTACTGCGTTCCATAATTTAGAATTGCATCAATAACTCTTAAAATATTTCCTCGTTTTCTTCAGTCATAGTATTTATTAATCTACAGATTCAATGTATAATATTTAAATTCAGAAGAAAAATATACCTATGCATACCTATTTCACTCATCGAAAAAGATTTAAGCCGCATTTTACATTAATATTGATATACAAAGCCGTAAAATTATTGGAAATATTGATTGATTGATTGACGGTTTCTTCCGACATGCACTATACAAAGTTGTCAAAATAATTACTCCATAGGTTCCCCACATTTATATTACCTTGATTAACTTTTTTTATTTTATGCTAAATGTGAAAAAGAAATGCGTTTGTTTATCCTTTATCCACTTGTCATGAAATTTTACAAAAAACCTATTAACATGATTTGATATTTCCACTGTATCAACTTAGAACTACAGACATTTGAAAATAAAGTGGTGTAATAATAATGTGGTCGTTAATTGTCGCCCGGACATATTTCGACGACCTCCATTTATTTTAAATTAACTTTTTAATTTGCCTTATTGTAGGACTTTAATCAAGGAAAATCACAACTATGGAGAAAGTATTACTTACTGTACCAACATAAACCGTACGGCCGGTCAAGCAAATGTCATTAGACAAGAAAGGTATTTTTTTCCTTGTCACAATATAAAAACACTACCTAAATGACCAGGCAACTAAATGTTGCACAGGAAATGCCATCAAAACTGATGAACACATTTTTTTGCCGACTGTACATAGTACTATATACCAATAATATATTTAACAGTAATAAATTATGCACATACGTTTTGCGTCTAGCGCCTAAGTATCTATACAACGCAATATTCTCGCGTCAGCAACTACTTTCCTAAGTAGAAAATTCACATTAGGATATAAGGCGTTTTCATTCGATTATACATATTAGCTGCCGTATTCATAAAAAGTTAAAACGTTCTACCTAACTATAACCATCATTCACGGCTGACAAACCCGATCACCGCCAAAATTTATTGTGACACGAACTTTCGACAATTCGATTTACATTGCGCGTATTACACTTACCTGATTTTAAAACTTCTTTTAAAAGTCGTAATGTATTTGAATTGTAATTTTATTTTACAATTTTAATTTTTGTATTACAGGTCTCTTGATAGTTTCTTACATTTCCGCGCGTTTTCTTTTCAGTAGATCTTATAAAACGCACTCAACTATACACTAGTTCAGAAAGTCAACATTTTTTGAGGTAGGAAACATACCTACGTATTGAGAACATACTCCCTCTTTTTGATGTCGGTTAAGTATGCGTTTTTTATGCTCATAGTGAAAGAAAATATATGTGAGTATATATAATTGCGACTGTAAAAAAGTAATTCAGAGCTCATCAGTCGAAAAAAAAATGGTATAGTTGACGTATATCAATATACAAAAATTTTATCGGTATTTTAGCATTCATTAGACAACATTTTTGAGCCCTTCGCTAGCGCAGTATATCTGTTATAACTTTATGAATACCGCGACAAGTAATTTACGTAAGTTCAAGCTAAAACTATAGCACCAAGTGTGGAGAATCAGAGCTGTACAATTGTACGCTTCCTCGTCCTGTTTATCACGTACTCGATGGCCCAGACGAGCACACACGACATGATGATGGCGTTCTGAAGGTGGATGCATATCGGGAAACTGTTTGTGTAGTCGCGCACGTAACCTGGAAATGAAGAATTATTACAAAATTATTAGGTGCAACGATGTACAATTGTGAGGTTTCTCTAGTAACAATATTGTATAGAAAAACTGGTTGAAATGGCAAATGTTGTTGCTGGGTAAGGGCGCAAATAGGTAATATTTATACGTAGTATAAAACAAAGTCGCTTCCCGCTGTCTGTCCCTGTTTCTGCTTATATATTTAAAAGTAGGGAATAGATTTTGTTGCGGATTTCTTTAATAGACATAGTGAATGTAGAAGAAGGTTTATCCTTACTAATATTATAAATCGGAAAGTGAGTTTGTTCCGCTTTCACGCCGTAACTACTGAACCGATTTCTTTGAAATTTTGCATACGTAAAGTTAGAAGTCCGGAATAAAGGATAATGGAATACTAAGGAATTAGGGTACTTTTTATCCCGGAAAAAATTTATATTCCCAAGGGAAACTTAGATTTTTCCGTAGGAATGATAAGTTTTCTTATAGTTGTCTTATAGAAAACTAGGGTTCACGCGGGCGAAGCCGCGGGCGGAAAGCTAGTATGATGTACACGTCTAATAGCAAAGAAACACTGTTAATAATGTATATTGGCAAAACAACGTTTGACGGAACAGCTTGTATGAGTAATAAATATTAAAACAATTAGGAAAGATATAGAAAGTGAATGTGACTAAGTCTCTTCTTCCAATTTATCTTATCTTTCTGGAGAGCGTCTATAGCACAGTGGTTAGATTAGTACTTGCAATCGGGAGGTTGACGCGGCAGCGGGAGTAAGCGGATAAGCGGAGTGGACATACCAATGAGCGGTCCGATGACGACCACAAAGACCCCCTTGGAGACCATGTGGAGGCCGAAGGCGGCGGGCAGCGTGTCGAGCGCGCAGTGCTCGGAGATGGTGAGGGTGAAGTTGCTGAGACACACGCCGCGGAAGAACCCGCACACCGACAGCCACACCATCAGCGGCTGCCACTCCGTCTGCTGCGCTAGAACTGACCGGACACGTCGCGACACCTCAGCGGTTGGTTGGTCCACAACCAATTTAGAGGTACTCTTTATTGAGCACTGTACATCACAATTAGCCGTGTGGTGACGGCGAATAGAATACATGTGTCACCACCCCAGCCCAACTTTTCCCGTCATGGGGGTCATAAGAGACGACCGAGGGAGCTCTCCAGAGGACGGGCAGCAGCGCTCTCTGTGAGTTAAACCACAACACCACTGCGATCGCCAACCCGCCTGCCAAGCGTGGCGGTTATTGGCATTTCACCCCCAAATGACGGATCTCATTGGGGGAGGCCCACGTCCAGCAGTGGACGTTATGTGGCTGATGATGATGTACATAGGGACAGACAGCTGGAAGCTACTTTGTTTTATACTATGTGATGAAGTGATAATCTATCTGCAAAGTATTTTTTCTCTTAGGACTTTTTTGTAGCAGATTAGATAGTGGCCATCTTAATCCTAAATGAAGTAAATCTACATTTATCTTGTTCAAACATAGAGGATAAGGTCAAGGAACACCAGTGCCTATTTAAGCCATATCAAAAAGAAGAATGTCTTTTTTTTAACCGACATTTTTTAATCACTATGAACAAGCGTTTGACCACCATCCTGCCTGGTGTTAAGCAGCTATGTGGTCTACGATGGAGCACACTTGTTCAATAGGTGCATATTCACCCTAGTGACTTGAAGACCTTCAGACTGTACTGCGCAGTAAACTCAGACTCCGGCAAAAATAGAAGGAGGTTTTAAATACGTCTGTATTTTTTTATGTTTGTTACCTCAGAACTTTCGCCTGGGTGAACCGATTTGGATGTTTTTTTTATATATATTTGAAAGCTGGTGCTTCCCGTTTGGTCCCATATACATTTGGTTCAGTTCCGACAATGGCATCTATGAGAAAACCACATATACCAAATGTATATCAAATTTTACTGGTTGAAGTCGGAAGTTCTTTTTTCTTAAAGTTATCTTTAAAACCGTGAGCACTTGCTTAGCAAATACCTCTCCCTACCCTGCTTTGGGATTAAAAGTCGTGAAGTGTGTATTGGTATTTCAAGACTACCACACTTCTGTTGAAAAATGGTTCATGGTTCAAATGCATGCGTTCGCCCAAAATCGTGGCTTGATTAAGTAGGGTAATCATGATCTGATTAACTAATCACTTTCTATAAAAATAAATTTTAATGTAACCTACTTGCTGCGTCACGAGTCTGTCAGACCATAGATAATAGTTACAGGTAGGTTCATCTACACTAATATTATAAAGAGGAAACCTTAGTTTTTTTGTTTGTATTGTAATATGAATAGGCTCAAAAACTACTGGACCGTTTTTAAAAAATCTTTCACCATTCGAAATCTACATTATCCACAAGTAACATATGCACTTTTACATTTTTTCGTTTCCAGAACGAAAAAATGTAAAAGTGCAACGTTACAATACGAAACGTTACCGCGAAAACCCCACGGGAACAAAAAAAAGCTCGAGTAAACTGCGCGGTACAGCTAGTAATACATATTTAGAGCGATGTCTATGTCAGGTCCCGTTGGAGATAAAATACAGCCATATAATAAGTAGCAACAAATAAAATAAAAGCCGGATTCCAAACGAGTTGTTCAATGTTTAAAACAATGGCGTTTCCAGTGGCGGTGTCGTCTTACAATTGTTCAAATACTCAACACATTTTGTACCATAGACAACCAGTGTAACCATAGCCACAGACTACCCAGAAACACATTAAAAAAAGTTGTGGTAGAAAAAAAAACGTCGCTTTTCCCGCCCGACAGAGCGGTGAGTAGGTACGTGTGCGACAAAATATTTGTTTAGTGTCCTTTCCTGTCGTAAAATGAACTCTATTTACAAGAAAACTGTATGTAATCCAAGCTCATATTGTAAACTTATTCCCGTTTGGTACTTGTGTTTGTTTTTTACAACGACGCTCTTACACTTGCGGGTAATATTTTAAGAAGTCGCCCGACTTTGTTTTCTGTTGATTTTTGTACATACGTGTTTAAGGGAATTTGGGCCCTAATGTTAGGGTTTACAGTACATATCTAAGTTAGTTTAGTGGATACATGTTTGGTTAATTACCATACGAGTGGGTGATTAGGTGCTACTTCTCCCGTGTCTAGTTGTTTACAGAGAGCTGTTGATATAATGCGGTGAAATGAATTAATAATGTGTTCTTGATGCTTAGTAAATATGTGAAGAAGACGATGAGAAATCCCTTGAAAGTTTACAACGGGAGGTTTTGTTGAAGCTTAGACCGTAAAGCTTAGATGATTATACTCATTTTTAACGATGTAGTTCATTCTGAACAAGTGGACTCGGCGGGCTTTGTCCTGAATATAAAATTAGTATAACCTCCAGGGTGGCTTGTGTCCAGCAGTGGATGTAATTTTTTTTATTTTGTTGAACCTTCTACTGTCATTAATAAGCAGAACCAAATAAGATTTAGCGAAATCGATCCACCCGTTCCGGTGTTATGCGGTTACCAAAACATTTTGGGAATCATTTTTATATTATACACTAGCAAACCCGGCGAACTCCGTTTCGTCACCAGATGGGTTCGTTTCGTTTACCCGCTTTTCTGTTGAATTTTTTCCTGAATTTTCTTTGCTATAAACCTCACGGACCCCGAGACTTTTCCAACGAATGCAAAACCGTGGAATTCGATTCGTGCGTTCTGGAGTTATAGCGTCAGGGAGGAAAACCCGACTTATTTTTATATAGTAGATAGACGAGGGAATTTTCATAAGGTTTATTGACTTTTTTTCGATATTATGCACTAAAAAATGTAAGGTTGCAAACATGTATTATACAGGTAGTCTAGATTGTTCTACTTCAAGTACCCACTTGTATCCACGATGGCAATTTATAAAACGAGAGGAATTTGAATTTCTTTTATTCGGACACTTGAGTAAAAAAAAAGTCTAAATTGATGAGATTTGAGTTAATTTTTATTTAATCTGTAATTTAATAATCACGAGTGTGCTCCATCGTAGACCACATCGCTGCTTAACATCAGGCAGTATGGTGGTCAAACGCATGTTTATTGCGTTTAAAAAAAATACTGTTGTCAGATGAACTTATATTTACAGAAATACATTTTTTCATTTTAAGCACTCCAAATATCCCCTCTTTTCCAAGTAGCCCAATAATTTGCAAGTTTACGGTATTGTTTCTTGATTTATAAGGAAAAATATTGCAAGAATATTTTTTTTTCCTGAAAAGAGACCATCAGACCATTCCCAAATCTGTCAGGACTTTATTTTTTTAATCTTGGTGTTGACTGTATACAAAAATCCAAGTCTTCAATCATACTGTATCAATCTGTCAATCTTGTTTACGCATTATTAGCAGCTATAAAAGCCGTTATGAAGTCGGTTATTTTTCTATTATAAATCGAATTTTTGAAATGTGCAGTCGTCTTTATTTCACTCCGGTTGCCCAAATCCCAATACTTGGCAAAGAGCAAAGGGTATCCAATTCCAGCAGACGTGCCCAATAAAACTCTGCCGACTATAAGCCATAAATCCGTCGGCACGCATTCAAGCACGTCTCCAGAAAGGGCACAAAAACGATAACATAATACTGTCCGAGTGAAATATGATTTCGTTCGTCTCTAATTGTACATTTATTGCTTGAAAGAGGAAAGATTAATTTGACGTAAATAGTACTTATCGCTGTTTTCTTATATAGTTAACGTTGACTAATTAGTTGACGGCGAAAAGAACATACGGGTCGAATTGAGAACCTCCTCCTTTTTTGTTTGAAGTCGGTTAATAAATATGTGTCACCACCCCAAACAAACGTTTGCCGTCGTGGGAACTCTCCAGAGAACGGGTAGGAGGGCTCTGTGTGTTATAAATCAACCACTGTGATCGCTAACCTGCCTGCCAAGCGTCGCGATTATTGGCATTTCCCCCCAATTGATCATGGAAATCGTTGGGGGAAGCCCTCGTCCAGAGTTTTCACACAAAAATTT